>JALJCO010002913.1:0-15820 GCA_023101725.1 Atherinomorus stipes | reverse complement strand
TTCGTTTAGAAAACGTCAACCATGGTAACAAGTCTGGCAAGCTTCTAGCTAATCAGTTAAAAATAAACAAGGAAAAAGCAACAATCTCCTCCATTAAAGACTCAGAAGGAAGTATCAGCCATGATCCTGACCAGATAAATAATATTTTTAGAAACTTCTATAGAACACTATATAAATCACAAATAAACCCCACAGATGACAATATTAATCAATTTCTTAATAGTATCATTCTTCCAAAACTACAACAGGAAAATATTACGGTTTTAGATTCACCCCTCTCAATAAGTGAATTACATGACGCTCTGCAACATATGCCCAATAATAAAGCCCCAGGCCCAGATGGATATCCGGTCGAATTTTACAAAGAGTTCTGGACAATTCTGGCTCCCACTTTTTATAAAATGGTACTAGAAATAAAAGAGAAACAGAAAATACCACCAAATATGAATTCAGCAAATATCACCGTATTATTAAAACCAGGTAAAGACCCGACATTCCCAGCTAGTTGCCGGCCAATCTCATTAATAAATGTAGATCTTACGATAATCAGCAAAGCACTCGCTAAAAGGATAGAAAAAATAACTTCTCTGATAATATATCCCGATCAAACTGGTTTTATTAAAGGTCGACATTCTTCTACTAACACACGCAGGCTGATTAATCTAATAGACTATGCTACCATTCATAATCTGGAATCCACTATCATCTCGTTAGATGCAGAAAAAGTTTTCGATCGCGTTAACTGGAAATTCCTATTTGCAACATTAAATAAATTTGGTTTTGGTCCTTATTTCATAGACTGGATAAAAATACTTTATAATAACCCAAATGCATGTGTGAGGACCAATGACCAAACTTCTCCAAGTTTCTGTTTACAGCGAGGCACCAGGCAGGGCTGCCCGCTCTCCCCTTCACTTTTTGCCATTTTCATTGAACCACGAGCAGCCGCTATAAGACAGGACAGAGATATTAAAGGGATCCCCGGCAAAAATCTGGAACATAAAGTAAGTCTTTATGCAGACGACGTACTGCTTTTCCTCCAGAACTCATCAACACCTCTCTCCCAGACAATCACATTGATTAATGAATTTTCAATGATGTCTGAGTACTCTATTAACTGGACCAAGACTACAGCTTTATCTGTTATTCGTACTTTACAAAACATTCCTAACATCACGATACAGTCTGGTAATATCAGATATTTAGGAATAAATATTTCTCCAAAACTTTCAGAGTTAATAAAGTTAAATTATGTCCAGCTATTAAAGTCAATAGAGGAAGATCTCACACGATGGAAGCACTTACCCATATCACTCATGGGGGGAGTTGCTACCATCAAAATGATGATTCTACCTAAAATTAACTACCTGTTCTCAATGATACCCACCAAACCTTCCTCTAGTTGGTTTAAGTCACTGGACTCTCACATTTCCAAATTTCTTTGGAAAAATAAGCCATCACGTATCAGTTTAAAAACTTTACAACAGGTAAAAGACAGGGGAGGGTTAGACTTACCCAATTTCAATTATTATTTCCTAGCAAATAAGCTACAATTTATCTCCAAATGGCTGAAACCTACCCATCTAGATGAACCGTGGCTAGACACAGAACAAGCATTATGTGAGGATCTGGATGTCTCTGATTTGCCATTCATCAGTTCAGCAGTCAGATCTCATAAATGCTTTAAAAGTATCAACATCTGCTCTACTCTGAAAGCATGGTGGGAATTCCTGAAATTAACCGAGTCTTCTATTATTCCATGTAAACTCACACCCATCTGGAATAACCTGGATATTCTAAAAAACAAGAAAATGATTAATTTTGTACATTGGAAGGATAAAGGAGTAAAACAATTACAACATATCAGTGAAAATGGAAATTTCCTGTCATTTAATGCACTCACCTTACAATATGGGATCAGTAGTACTAAATTCTTAGAATACCATCAACTTAAATCTATATTAAGCAAAAAATATACCTCTAACCAACTGATCTTGCAGACTCCGGTCAGGGTAGCAGAATCCCTGAATCTCTCTATCCCCAAACTACTGTCGAAAATATATAGATTATTACTAAAACTGGATGATTCAATTTCCCTTCCAACTTCGAAGTGGGAGGCAGACTTGTCCAGAACCCTTAACCAAAACACATGGACACAAATATGTTTAAACACGTTCCTAATGACTAAAAACTCATATATGCAACTGATACAATTCAAGGTTTTACACAGAGTACATTACACAGGACAGAGGATGTTCAAGATGGGTCTGTCACCTTCAAACATTTGTTTACACTGCAATGAGAATACAACAGACAATTATCTCCACGCCTTGTGGTCTTGTCCACCTGTCCAGAGGTTTTGACTTCAAGTATGTGATGACCTGTCAAAGTGGCTCAGGTGTAACTTTCCTGCAAGCCCCACACTGTGTCTACTGGGGAAACTTGGATGAGATCAACATGGTAACCAACTATGCACATATGATACTTACGGTATTATGTATTGCAAAGAAAACTATCCTGGTAAACTAGAATTCCCAAAATAATCTGAGCATTAGCCAGTTTAGGAATTTCTTAGTAGATCATATCAGTATTGAGATGATGTCTGCCTCCTCTAAGAACCAGTTAGATGAATTCCACTCCCTCTGGTCCCCTGTGATTAGCTCCATCACTTAACGCTGGTGTAGGAGAGCGGCCTCGGCAATGTGGGGGTTGGGTGCTGGCGAGTGCTTGATGGCTATGGATCCCTGGCGGTTGACGTGGGGGAGGATCTGGGCTGCTTGCTGCTGGAGCGGGGCTGTATCCAGCCCGATGGGGGGCATGAGGGTCAGCGGTTGGGGCTGCTCTGCGGCAGTGGGCGGGTCGCTGGTGGGGCCCTGGCCGGTTGCTGTCGGCCGGCGCCGGGCGGCCGGGGCCGTCCCGGGGCGCGAGGGGGTGGAGGGTCCTGGGCCCCGGTGCTCGAGGGTGGCCCCTGCCTCCGGGGCCGGGGGACCCGGCTTGGCGCTGGGGGGGGCGGGCCGGCAGGACGCGCCTCCTCTGGGTTGGGCCGGTCCTCATGACCTGGTGTCTAGTCACTGCGCCAGGGGCCAGGGCGCCTCTGCTATGTGGGTGCGGGTGTGTGTGTGTCAGTAGGGGTGTATGTGTGGGGGTGGGGGTTGCGGGGTGGCCGGGTCTTTTCGGCACTGGGTGCCTGTCTTGCCTGGCCGCTGTGTCGGTTGGGACTGACCTGCACGAATGATCACGTGTGGGTTGGTCTTGCCTGGTCCGGGGGCTGGGTGTGGTGGACTCGTGGCGTTGGGGGGGGGGGGGGGGGGGGGTGGTCCCCATCCATGGTGTATGTGGGTGGGTGTATGACTGGAGGGGGGTCGTGAATGCAGGGGGATGTGTGTATGGTTGCCTGTGGGAGTATATGGAGATGAGGGGGTGGGTGAAGGTGCATGGGAGATGAATGTTTGAGTGTGGGGAGGGGTGGTGCATTGGTGGGGTTTGTGTGTATCGGGTTGGAGGGGTTTGGGTGGGGAGCGGGGAAAGATCTGTGAAGGGATCGGATGCGGGGCAGCTGAGTGAATGAGGGTGGTGTGTGGGTGGGTGAATGGGCGGGGGTTCTGGCAGGGTTGGAGGATTGTGCATGTCATGGCCTGGGTGGGGGTGCAGGCTTGGGTAAAGAGGGGGGGGGGCATGGGTACCAGGGGGGCGGACGCACGGGGACTAGCTGGCTATGCAGGAGAGGTGGGAGGAGGATGGGGATGGGATGGGGGAGTGTTGACAGGGGTAAAGTTGAGGGTTGTTCAAGGTAGAGTGTGGGGGTGATAGGATAGAGTGGGGGAGGAAAGGGGAGGGGAAAAAAAAGCAGCTCTGCGAGCCTCTTGGGGGATTTGCAGGGCCTGGGGATGGTTGGCCGGTGAATCTGGCCCCTCCGCTGACCTTGTTCGCTCCTGTCCCTCTTTCCCCTCCCTGGGCTGGGGTGGTCGGGCGCCCCCAGGGGCCGAGGCTGACCCCTCTGTGGTGAGGGCCGGTCGCCTGGCCGTGGGAGCGGCCATGCCTGCCACCCTCTGCCCTGGGGGGATCCCGGGAGGCAGAGGTACCTAATGCCGGTAACAGCTCATCTTCCAGAGGGGAATTCATACCCCCCTGGTCTCCCTTCCCAAGACCTCTCTCCCCCACTGCTCTACCTCACACACACACACGTAGGGTTTTGGGGAGGGTGCATGTCAAGCGGGCGTGGTGAGGGGGGGCACCAAAGTGCCTTTGTTTGCCGCATCTAGAGACAGCCTGCTCCCCAGTTTTAACCACACTTAGGGCCTGATTTACAAAGACTCCAAATTGCGAGTCTAATGTCTTTGCCTCGCAAAAAAAATAGCGTGCGCTGTCATTTTAGCGTTTGCGGGTGATCTACAAAGATTACACGCGCAATCTGTAACAGGCGCAAACAGCAGGATTTAAATGAGGATTTAGCGTGCGCTCTCCCTGCGCCACGGAAAGTTCAGAAGAGCATGTGGTAAACGCAAAATGAAATTAATCCTGATAGAGAGATGTTAGTTTCAGAGATATAATATGTGGCAAATAAAAAACAGAATATAAGATAAATATGAAGAGTTCATTTGCAAAAAAAAAAAAAAGACAAACGCCATTTAGAAAAAACGGAGTTAACTGCTTTTGCAAATAAACTCTTCATTTACTTTTTGAATATTTTCAGAAAATCAAGCTCACGTGAAGTAGAGGGTTGTAATGATCTTAAATGGAGATATGACGTTTGTACCCAACAGCAACAAAAGCAGTTAACTCCGTTTTTCCACAGTGGCGTTTGTCTGTTTTTGCAAATGAACTCTTCATAATAACTATAAATAAAAATAATGCAGCAGGTTTCCCTGTGGATCGTAAGAAGAGGCCAGTTTAAGGACATGGATGAGGACACGCTGTTGAAGATGATCTGATATTACGCACAGACTGCGCGCTCTTTGGCACAATGCCAGGCGCGGGACCTGCGTAATTGCCCCCCACCCCATGCAAAACTCAGTAAAAAAAATAGTATCATTAGTTTGTGCGACGTTACTGGTTATTTTCACTGAGTTTTTTGTGGGGTGGGGGCCAACTTCACGCAGGACAGCAACCTCAGAACAGCAGCAGCAGTCGCTGCGGCGTGGAGGAGCAGGAGATGATTTTAATTTAAAAATATGCCATTGGCAAAAAGTAAAAGAAAATAAAAAGACATAATTAATGTCAGCTTTAACTACCATAATGCTGCAGCTGCAGATGTTCTGGTTCATGTCTAGAATAACCGTGTTTAACAGTGATGTTGATTGTTATTTAATTAAATAATGAAAACTTGACGTGTCGCCTGAACACATCATGAAAAATGATTCTGACCCGATGTCTGCAGTCCTGTGTGCAGCATTCTTTCAGCCATCAGTGCGTAAAGCTGCCAGTTATACCTGCTTTTCAGACGTGCTAAATTACACGCAATCTTTTGCCCCCGCTTTCCTTTGAACAGTTGATAGATCACATTGCGCGTGTTAAACTGAGGTTTTGCATAGTCTCCTCCCAATATTTTGCGCCTTCTGGCAGAAACGCCCGGTTTGCATATTCATCTGCAGCAGATGCGCAAAATGGACAGCGGCGCTATTTTGCCCCTTGACAGGTGCAAACCTCCTTTTGCCCTGCTTTGTAAATCAGCTCTGGCGGATTATTGCGTGCGTAATGAAGATAGCGCCTGTTTTAACAAGCGCAAACCTTTCGTAAATCGGGCCCTTAGACACCTAAACACATAAAATAACGACAGTTCACAACCACTTCTGAGAGGCGGGCCATATAGTGTGTGGAAGGAGGGGGAGGCCGGTTGGGTTATCATACCGCCTACGCGACCCCACTCCCGACATGACTTGGCACCACCTCTCCGTTTTAACTGCAAACAACACACATCTTACACACAGTCATGAGCGGGGGGGGGACGACAGGGTCCTTTTCTACCCCAGTCTCCGGGGCGCTACTGGGGAGAGGGGGGGAGTGGTGGCTGCTCCACGCGCTAGTGGTTAAGGCTGGCTGCATTGCGGGGGATCTGCTGGCTCGGGGTTGCCTGGCCTGCTGCGTCTGGGGGTGGGGGATGAGGGGTGAGTGGGGTGGGGAGGAACTTGCTGGGGGCCTGGAGCTCGCGGCTCCTTCCCCAGCCCGGGCTACCACTCAGGAGGCACGGGGGCAAGGGCAAGAGTGAGGGGGTATGTGAGAATAATGAAAGAGTGAAGAAAGAGGAAATGTGGGAGGGAGGAACTTGGGCTGGAAGAGGGAGGAGATGTGGGTAAGTGGTGGAAGGAAAGGGGGAATGGAGGAAGGAGGGGTATGCTTGTGAGGGTCTAGTAGGGATGGTCATGAGGGGCTGAAGAAAGAAGGGCGGGAGTGTGACAGGTCAGAGGGATGGGCAGGGCCGGACATGTAAGGGGGGGATTGTATGGGGTATTGGGGGTATAAGGAGGTGGGGGCGTATGTGTGGGGTGGAGGGAGGGGTTGGTGCAGTTATGTGGGGGGAGTGCATGTGTGTGTTAGAGGGTATCAGGAGGTGGGGGTAGGTGTGGACGGTAGAGGGAGAAGAGTGTTGGGGGTGGAGGGAGGAGTGGGTGTGGGTATATAAGGTCGGAGAGCGGAGCGAGCGGGTGTATGTGTGTGAGGGGGAGTGCATGTGGGTGTCGAGGTATGTGTGTGGGGAGTGTGTGTGTGAGCGTGGTGGTGGGGTAGGGGGTGGTAGCAGTGGTGGCGTCCTGGTGTCGGGTGTGTGGGGCAGGGACGTTGGGGTAGGGGCTGGCCTGCCTTGGGGGGGGGGTGTCGTCTGGGGGGTCCGGTCGTCCTGGGTTTGGGTTGGGCCGCCCGGGTCGGGTGGGGGGGGCTACTCCTGGGCGCTTGGGCCCTGGGCCCGCCGCTGTGTCTGCCCCGGGAGGCGCCCGGCGCTTGGTGGGGTCGGCGGCTGCTGGTCTTGGCCCGCTGGTGCCTGGGCCCCCAGACTGCGGAGGGCTCCGGCTGGGGCCGCCTTTTGCCGCCCTTTGGGGGATGCATGTCCGTTCTTTGGGTGGGGTGGCTGGGATCTGGGCCTCTGGGTGGCTGCTGGGGGCCTGGGTCGTGAGCCTTGCGGGCTTCCTCCTCCTTGCAGAGACGAGGCTGCATCTGCATGACTGTATCACCATGGAGCACCCTTTATTATGCATGTTGACACTGTGACACTGCTTTCCATTGCGATGACTAGGTTGTACCTCTTCTCTGCTTCCCGTTGCGCTGACTAGGTTGTACCTCTTCTCTGCGTAGTTCTGCGTGTGTTTGTATGATCTGAGGATATTTAAGCCACCTGCGGGTCCTCCTGTAGGGGATTGCTTGTTTTGTTTTCCGACAGAGACCTTGGAATGTTGTTTAGGGATTGCTGTACGGATGTACCAGTGAACTGTGTAAGTGGATTCATGTTCTCTCTCCTCTCTCGCCCTCTCTCTCTTCCTCTTCCTTCCTCCTTTCTCTCTGTTCCACTTTCTATCATTACCTCTGTTAACTTTCATTTCTCCCTTGTCAAGCCCAGCAGTAGGGCTGGACGATTATGGAAAAAATTATAATCACGATTATTTTGACTGATATTGAAATAACGATTAATATACACGATTATTCATTGATTTTATAAAAAGTGTCTATTGAACCACATAACTCAACTTGAAATATGACTTTAAAAAAAATTAAACCGAAAATAAATTTGAAACAAGTAAAGGAGTAAGATAAGAATACTATTCAATATAATAATAGCAATAAAAAATGAATACTAAGTCTACATACAATCCTGTTCTATACTCCCTGCAGTTTGCTTCCTATAATTCCACCAATCTGTTCACTTCAGGATTAATTGTTTTTCTTCGATTACAGTGTTTTTGTGATTGTGAAAAGGCAAAATTGAAATCATGATTAAAATTCGATTAATTGTCCAGCCCTACCCAGCAGTATGCTATGAAATGCGGGTATAGACAAATGCTTAATTAAAGAAATAAAATAAAATGAATAAACAGGATATCAAGTGGAGCCTTATGTTCATAAAGCTCCGTTTGGTAAAGAAAAACTGTTCAACAAAATAAAGCAACCAGATTTCCATTCTGCTTGCTTTGATGCTGGACAGGACAAGTAAAAAAAAAAAAAAAAAAGAAAAATTCCAGAGATATAATATGAGCCAAATAAAAAACTGAATATAAGATAAATATAACTATAAAATCAAAGCAATGCAGCAGGTTTCCCTGTGGGTCGTAAGAAGAGGCCAGTTTAAGGACATGGATAAGGAGACGCTGTTGAGGATGGTCTGACTTAGCGCACAGACTGCGCATGCTTTGGCACAGTGCCAGGTGCTGGACCTGTGTGATTTCCCCCCACCTCACGCAAAACTCAGTGAAAAAAAATCGTATCAATAGCTTGTGCTACATTACTGGTTATTTTCACTGAGTTTTCTGTGGGGTGGGGGCAACTTCACGCAGCAGCAACCTCAGAGCAGCAGCGGTGTGAAGAGGAGGAGCGCTGGAGCTGATCTTAATTTAAAAATATGCCATTGGCAAAAAACAAAAGAAAATAAAAAGGCATAATTAAAGGGGAATTTCACTTTTGTTGAACCTGGGGTCATTTTTCATATGTCCTTTCTGATATGTTAGTGATGGAGAAAGGAATTTTCAAGATGGCTCCAGTATTTATCCAGGCAGGCAGTCTAACAGCCCAGCTTATGATAAGTATGGGACAAGTGGCCCAGCATCTAAGTTTGCCCTAATAACGTGCTTGTTTTCAACACTGAAGGGCTCGGATAGTCTCAACGAGTGTCCGACACTATACTAGAGAGGAGAAATGAACGGAAGTATCAACATGACCTGGCAATCGCCATTTGTTACTTCAACTACTACGGTCTTGCCTCATGTTCCTGTAACGTCTAATGATTGCACAGACACAATACATTAGCTAATAGTGTAGCATTACCTGCACTCTGCCTGCAGCTGGTGTCTCCCATCTAGATACTGCACTTTTCCTCAAAAAAGCATGTTTGGGATGTGGTAGCTTCCATGATCGGCTGTAGTCATCCTGGTCAAAATGGTTGCTGTGGACCCTGTGATCGGCACGTTGCAGTGCATCGACCGCAGTTTTGTAAAACTGTTAGCCACAACTTCAGTGTTTCCTTCTCCTGGTACAGTAGTCTGTGAAAGGTGCGTAAAGTGTAATGCACCATTCTGTTGCCACAACTCGAATATGAGCACTGACAACCCATTGCTTTAGGTTTACCCTGTTATTTAGAAATAAACTAACTGTTAGAAAATCTGGCACAAACTCACTCCAATCGTCTCTGTCTCTCTTTAGCTGAAGCAGATAGCAAAATCCCCCACCGGTGCTTTGACGTGTTATCGCGCAATTTCAGAGTGAGTTTTGATTTCCAGGGTCATGAAATTTGGACACAGGCGCAAATGACACCAAAAAAAGTGGCGATCGCCAGGTAATGTTGATACTTTGGTTCATCTCTCCTCTGTAGTATGTTGTCAGCCACTCGTTGAGACTATCCGAGCCCTTCAGTGTGGAAAAAGAAGCAGGTTTTTAGGGCGAACTTAGACACGGGGGCCAGTTGTCCCATACTTATTAGCTGGGCTGCTAGGCTGCCTGCCTGGTTAAAGTGTATGTTTCATGTTCTTTATAATGGCAGAAAATCATTCCCTGAGATGAGGCAGTAACTGTTAGATCTCTTAAGTTGAAAAGAACCAGGAAGTATTACTTAAAAAGGGACGGGGAGGGGATAAAACTCTCATTCACAAACACGCACAGTTTTGGAATCATGTGACCTCTGATGTCAGAGTAGGTGAAGTCCTGTGAATTCTACAGCTGACCAATGCAAAACAATAACAGATAAATGGTGAGACAACAGCCGATTAGTAGCTAGACATCATCTTTCTGAACATCCGTCTTCTTTCTTAACCTCACCTCTACAGCTGAGGCTGAGCTCTCCCGGTCAGCACCTTCTTGATCACCGCCAGACAGTCATTTTGAATAGGGGGTGCTGTGAAAAAATCTCTTTGGATAAAAAAACCTTTAAGCCTATTTGCATATTTAAAATGAATTTTTAAGGTAAACAGATTGAGATTCACTACTTTATTGTATACACTTCAGTGAACACAGCCAGGGTCTGTAACACACATACATCATCAGTTCTACTTCACAATAACGCTATAGCAATGCAATAGATTTGGTCAGCTGGCATGAACCTGAGTCACCACACCATCTAAATGTCACACGCGACTGTAGTACTGTTAGCTCCTAAATCCTTTTCCGTACACCACAAGGAAATAATGTCTTACTATTTAAACACGATATTGAACACATCCATTATGCAAAAACACACCCACTAAATAGGCTAACACTTTTTCTTTCTCCATCTCCAAACTTTTTACACAAACCACTAGGAAATAATCTCCGACTATACATTATTTACCAGTTCTCCACGTCCAGTTCTCCACATCCATCAAAATAACACTGCATGAATAGATATGAAAAGTGCGCGGCGGCACCATACTCTTACTTTGAGCTACCGGCAAGTTGCCCTGGTTACAGGTGTCCAAATGTCAAGGTGTGCTCTGGGGTCGTGGAAATAAAGTCTCTCATGAAGGGACGAATGTCCAGGGGGTTCAGAATGTCTATGTGGGCATGTATCAGCGAAAGGTGTGTGAGTCTTTTCTGGGTCATGGTGCTGCGTATGTCTTCAAAAGATGCAAAGCGGAGAAAGTGCGCTCAGATGAGGATCACAGAGATGGGTAGGCACAGACATAACTCAAACAGTTTTTCTGTCTCTGAAAACATGGCTCTTGTTTGTGGCTGGAGCTTTATCCAACATGATGCTACATCTTGGACTGGCACACACTTAGACCCTCTGTCTTTTGTGACATCGGCAGGCTGCTTGGCCATGCTTGGCCGCAGCATTTTGAGCTGGAGTTCAAGGCGGTCTGTGTCAATCTCTCCCGGGAGCTGAAGGTCGTCCAGACTGACGCTCATTCCCTCTGCTGCTTTGATAATAGCCCTCTCTCGGTTTGCGGCAAGTTTCATACTGGCCTAATCAAATCTTCTGTCTAGCTCTGCCGTTATCACATCAATAGCCTCTAAAAAGCTTCTTCGCCAAACTTAGGTTTGTGCGCCAACGCCACTGCCTCTGGCTGACTGGTTTGGTGAGGGTGAGCTGGGGTTCTGGGCTCCTCTAATCCAATCACGCTAGGTTGGGTTGCAGGTGCTGGGCCTGCCGGTGAAACTGCAGAAGGTGGCGGGCGGACAGTTTCATCTATCTGGCTGCTTTCCGTTGTCATGGTTATGGTACGAGTGTCCTTTTTCACTGGTGGTGGTTTTCCAAAAAAATCTGAAATGCATTTCTGTGCCATATTTCCTCCTCGTTTCTGTTATTGGTTGCAGTTTTGTTATTAAAAATTACTACTCTGCTGCGGCCATTGGATGGAACGAGCAGGATTGGGAAACCTCTTACTCTGCGACCACTAGCCTGCTTGACGTTGACAACTAAACTTCCGGGAACGTGAACCTGTGTTGTTTAGGCCTCAAAATGAATTTAATTAAAATCCAAAATATACGTAATAGCCTATGTGTGTGTGGCATGAGCCCCTGAAGAACAAACTGGCTTTTAATATAAAACAGGCCAAAACAACGCCACCCTGGGACTTTCACCCAGAGATTTACTCGGGTTTTACTAAGGACGCTGAAATCTGTAGTGGCAATGAGAAATGAGACAAGGTTCCAAAAAATACAAAAAATTATTTTAAAAATAACTTCAAAAAGACAAAAAGAGGACCAGAGCTGGAGCTTACCAGGTTTAGGTGGACGAGCCAGGGGGTAGGGAATCCCACGAAGTCACCCCACTCACATGTGCATGCCACACAAGCACACAACAAGCACGGCAATTCACACGTGAGAACACCACTACATGCAGTCCACACCAAAAGGAGGAATCCCAGCCCTGGGAGGCACCACCACCATGTGTCAAGCTCGCAGCCTCTGGAATAAAAGATAAAAATGCAGGTAACTGAAAGAAATACACAAGAATAAATTAAAATGCACCAAGTCAAAGAGCCAGCAGCTCGATAGTTCCGGCTACAATACGTTTTTAGCAAGCTCTGTGATGTCTAACGAGCAAACATCTAGAATGTTCCTGTCCAGTCCAGCAGAACCAACAGCCGTGAGAAACAGCTCTTCACGTCACAAATGGACAGGCTGAGCAGCAGCCAGACAAGGTAAAAGGTCAGTACATTTACAGGAAAACAAAGCAGCAGTACGCTTGTAATTAGCTCCTCTGGAGCTGAAGTCGGCAGCCTTGCTGCTAGTGGCGTGAGTTGCACTTGCCCAGTTTAGTTGTGTAAATCTGTGTTCCGACCACATCAAGCTTGTCAGGGGGGCGCAATCCTTCCAAATTAACAGCTTAGCTGGTTACCTATGGGGTCAGCTAGGTTACACCTGTACCCCATTTAGTCATAACAAAGACTATATGACTTACGTACCACATTGATACCAGCGTGTTTAAAAATCCTTCTTTCCATAGAGAGGAAAGTAGACAGCTTTGACGCCCGTTTGAACCTGGTGGAGGTTCTCCATAAAGAATTCCAGGCGCTCCGGGAATCATTGGAGTTCAGCCAGAAACAGGTGGAAACACTAGCGGCCGCAAACGCCGACCTACAAGACACGGTTAAGTCCCTCACTGAGGGAATAAACCGGCTGTCAGGAGAAAATAAAAAGATGAGGGAGTCAGTAATCGATCTGCAGGCTCGGAGCATGAGAGATAATCTGGTATTTGCAGGGATCCCAGAGCAGGCAGACGAGAACCCCGAGGAAACAATAAAAGCCTTTATTCATAAACAACTAAAACTCCCCTCCGATACAGTCAATGGTATCGGCTTTCATCGCGTCCACCGCATGGGAAGTAAAATGCCGGATTCACGCAGACCAAGACCGATTGTTGCTAAGTTTGTTCACTTTAAACAAAAAGAGCAAGTAAAGAAGCAGGGCCGCGAGCTGAAAGGGACCAACTTTGGAGTAAACGAACAATATCCTAAAGAAATCCTGGACCGGCGTAAAGTCCTGTTTCCTATCAGGAAAAAAGCCATTACGGAGGGATCCCGAGCTGTCATCGCGGTGGATAAATTATTTATTAACAGACATCTTTATCGGGACTCAAACATCACCCCGTGGCTCTTCTGATGTCAGGTACAGTTCAGTTTCATATCCTCCTAACTCTGATTAGATGAATTATTATCTGTTATGATCATAATTACTAATCTCACTACCGTTTCGACTTCACGGCTCACAACACGGATGCATTTTTTAAACCTCTGGTTTTCTGTCACTTTTCTTGTTTCACTTTCCACTCCTTCCCTCCTGTCTCTTTTTTTCCCTCAATCCTACACAGTGAACTGTCATTTCACTCGCGACTTTACAAACGTGAACACTACGGGTGTAGAAACTCCAGCACACGCAGCGCGAAGCACACATGCAGGTGCACGCACACACACACTGCAGGAAGAAACAGCGCGATGTACACACAGACAGACTCGTTCAGCCTGCAGCTTACCAGTGTTGTTTTCGTTAACGATGACGATGACGAAATCATTTCGTTGACGCCCCTTTTTTTCATGACGATGACGACACGATGACGAGCTACACATGTCTCTCTGATGACTAAAATATGACGGGACGTGTGTAAATTTTCGTTGACGAGACGAGACTGGACGAAAATGTGAATCTCTGGTCTGACAGACGTTCATAATGCAGGAAATGTCCACCTATTCTGCATTTATCTGTCTGTCAAAAGTTAAAAAGTAGTTGTATCCTTACTCGCATCCGCCCGAACCGAGACCCGCGAACCGCGGCTCTTCCTGTCAAACCCGCATGTCGCACATTAATATCTTGAAGGAATAGTTCACCCTCAGAATGATTTAACTTTATTTTCCACTTACCCTGATGGTGAGCAAGACTCTGGACCACTTTTTTAATATGTCAAATGCAGATGGAGTTCAGGGCGACTTCTCGTTTCCCCCCAATGGAGTTCGCCAGGGTCCGAGCCAAAAA
Organism: Atherinomorus stipes; assembly: GCA_023101725.1. Lineage (NCBI taxonomy): Eukaryota > Metazoa > Chordata > Actinopteri > Atheriniformes > Atherinidae > Atherinomorus > Atherinomorus stipes. The sequence goes on along the minus strand of JALJCO010002913.1, from coordinate 1,738 downwards.
GGTCCATCAAAGTCCACATAAAATTGTCCATATTCCTCCATACTGCTTGTCCCATGTAATCCAAGTGTCCTGAGTGGGTAGCGTCCAGAATTTACTTGAAACTACGCCATTTAGTATATTTTTAGAGTCTAAAAAGGAGTATTGTTTACGTCCATGAAGCGCGCACATGCGCGGTCACGAAACTACGGAAGCCTCGGCGTTCAGAGCCCACTCTGCCGATAATGCAAGCGTAGAAGAAGAAATTCACTGTTTACATTGTGGTAAGAGCGCAAGAGCTCTAAACAAACCGGGACAAACACAGGAGGGGTTGGATATTGATCTAAAAGAAAGAAAGAAAGAAAAAGAGAACGCGCGATCTCGTCTGCCGTGGCTTCCGTAGTTTCGTGACCGCGCATGTGCGCGCTTCCTGGACGTAAACAATACTCCTTTTTAGACTCTAAAAATACACTAAATGGCGTAGTTTCAAGTAAATTCTGGACGCTACCCACTTAGGACACTTGGATTACATGGGACGAGCAGTATGGAGAATTATTGACAATTTTATGTGGACTTTTATGGACCTTTTTGGCTCGGACCCTGGCGAACTCCATTGGGGGGAAACGAGAAGTCGCCCTGAACTCCATCTGCATTTGACATATTAAAAAAAGTGGTCCAGAGTCTTGCTCACCATCAGGGTAAGTGGAAAATAAAGTTAAATCATTCTGAGGGTGAACTATTCCATTAAATTCACAGCAGTCTTTCATTTTGCCACGTAGGGGCTTTATCTATTTGATTCAGAGATTCCAGCATAAAAGATCATCATCCCTGGTTGTAACAGTGTTCGCTGTTCCCATTACCAGCAGTGCCTCTGTCTCTGCCTGATCTGGAAACGATCCCAATGTTTGATGTTTAAAAAGCGTCTTGTTCAACGAAAAGAAACATATTCTCACCGCCACCCGCCCGAACTACATAAATATCTGCCCACACCTTAACCATGATATTAATCTTTGTCATTTCTATCTGCTAAACAGCGTTTTTGCGTGTTACCGTCGGGTATCTGAACTGCTGAGGGACTCTGGTGAACACCTGCGGTCAGACGCGCAGCTGCTTGGCTGCGCTGTTCAAACGGTGGGAAGTTCGTCTCTTTTCAGAGAGCCGGTCTTTTTGATTCGGTTCCCAAAGAGTCGGCTCTTTTGAGTCGGTTCCTAAAGAGCCGGTTGTTTTGACTCCCAAATGGTTTGTAATTTAAGATATTTGCAGCCCTATTTTTTACCTTAATTTTGCAATGAATTGATGGTTTGTGTGTCAAAAATGTTTTTGCATTCAGTATTTTTATAAGAAGCTTTAAAATTTATTCTATCTTCACACTTTTTTATTAGACAGGGACAGTACATATTAATGAACATATAGCAACATGTTGAATTGTCATTAGCAAGCTAATTAGCATCAGCAGTCCCCTTGGCAGGTAAAGAAAAGATACACAATATAATAAAACAACAAAATTAAACTTTCATGTTATTGACATGATTATAATACAAGACAACGCAACTCACTCCCCTCACCATTAACTGCTGTCTTCACTTGCAATGGAACATAGTCTTTCTTTCTGTTTTCATATACAAACCTATATGCTCAAATGTAACCGGCAGCATGGTCTCCTTAGTGGCCAGTTATTCTTTTTTAAAAAAAAAAAAAAAAAAATAGCCTACTTGACAAAAACTAGACTAAAACGTTTTTAATTTCGGCGACTAAAACTAGA
>JALJCO010002912.1:0-30990 GCA_023101725.1 Atherinomorus stipes | reverse complement strand
GCATCTTATTACAAGAAAGTTTTACTTGTTCTATTGGCAGAATTTTTTGCTTTTTACAAGCAAAAAAAATAAATTTCTTGGCCACTCTTAAAATAGGTTTGTACATATACATATATATGTTTTATTACATTTTTTTATTTTTATTTTCTTTGCTTTTGATAAGTAAAGATTCTGCCAATGGAACAAGTAAAATTTTGTTGAAATGAGATGCATTGTCTTACAAGAAGTTCCTATATCTCACTGAAATGTTCCTCTTCAGGTAAGTTTGTCTTATTTTGAGTGTGATGAGATATTTTGACTAGAAATTGGAAAAAATATACTTGGTAAGATTTGAGTTTTTCCGTGAGGACACAGTGGTGAGGAGAGTGTGTGAGTGCATCGCCTTGTCCTGGAATATAACTTGAACTGACACCAGAAAGTAAAGCAGCATCTGGCTGCAGTTTCATTTATTTTGTTGTTTTATTGTGTTGTGTATCTTTTCTTCACCTGCCTTTGGACTGCAGATGCGTGTTAGCATGCTAGCTATAATCCAACTTGTTTACCTCTGTTGTTCACTTTATTTCTAAAGCACACTGACAAAGGCAGATAAAGGTGCTTTACAACAATAAAACACAATGAAAATAATCAAAAACACACAGAATAAAAATCTAAAAACAATATGAATATAAAGTAAAAGGTCAGCAGTTTGGGACCTGGTCCTCTGGTCCGGTCAGCAGTGTGGGACCTGGTCCTCGGGTCCGGTCAGCAGTTTGGGACCTGGTCCTCTGGTCCGGTCAGCAGTTTGGGACCTGGTCCTCGGGTCCGGTCAGCAGTTTGGGACCTGGTCCTCGGGTCCGGTCAGCAGTTTGGGACCTGGTCCTCTGGTCCGGTCAGCAGTTTGGGACCTGGTCCTCGGGTCCGGTCAGCAGTTTGGGACCTGGTCCTCGGGTCCGGTCAGCAGTTTGGGACCTGGTCCTCTGGTCCGGTCAGCAGTTTGGGACCTGGTCCTCGGGTCCGGTCAGCAGTTTGGGACCTGGTCCTCGGGTCCGGTCAGCAGTTTGGGATCTGGTCCTCGGGTCCGGTCAGCAGTTTGGGATCTGGTCCTCGGGTCCGGTCAGCAGTTTTGGATCTGGTCCTCGGGTCCGGTCAGCAGTTTGGGACCTGGTCCTCGGGTCCGGTCAGCAGTTTGGGACCTGGTCCTCAGGTCCGGTCAGCAGTTTGGGACCTGGTCCTCTGGTCCGGTCAGCAGTTTGGGACCTGGTCCTCGGGTCCGGTCAGCAGTTTGGGATCTGGTCCTCGGGTCCGGTCAGCAGTTTGGGACCTGGTCCTCAGGTCCGGTCAGCAGTTTGGGACCTGGTCCTCGGGTCCGGTCAGCAGTTTGGGACCTGGTCCTCGGGTCCGGTTAGCAGTTTGGGATCTGGTCCTCTGGTCCGGTCAGCAGTTTGGGACCTGGTCCTCGGGTCCGGTCAGCAGTTTGGGACCTGGTCCTTGGGTCCGGTCAGCAGTTTGGGACCTGGTCCTCGGGTCCGGTTAGCAGTTTGGGATCTGGTCCTCTGGTCCGGTCAGCAGTTTGGGATCTGGTCCTCAAGTCCGGTCAGCAGTGTGGGACCTGGTCCTCGGGTCCGGTCAGCAGTGTGGGACCTGGTCCTCGGGTCCGGTCAGCAGTGTGGGACCTGGTCCTCAGGTCCGGTCAGCAGTGTGGGATCTGGTCCTCTGGTCCGGTCAGCAGTTTGGGATCTGGTCCTCAGGTCCGGTCAGCAGTTTGGGATCTGGTCCTCGGGTCCGGTCAGCAGTTTGGGACCTGGTCCTCGGGTCCGGTCAGCAGTGTGGGACCTGGTCCTCGGGTCCGGTCAGCAGTTTGGGATCTGGTCCTCAGGTCCGGTCAGCAGTTTGGGATCTGGTCCTCAGGTCCGGTCAGCAGTTTGGGATCTGGTCCTCGGGTCCGGTCAGCAGTTTGGGACCTGGTCCTCGGGTCCGGTCAGCAGTATGGGATCTGGTCCTCAGGTCCGGTCAGCAGTGTGGGACCTGGTCCTCGGGTCCGGTCAGCAGTTTGGGATCTGGTCCTCAGGTCCGGTCAGCAGTTTGGGACCTGGTCCTCTGGTCCGGTCAGCAGTGTGGGACCTGGTCCTCAAGTCCGGTCAGCAGTTTGGGACCTGGTCCTCGGGTCCGGTCAGCAGTTTGGGACCTGGTCCTCTGGTCCGGTCAGCAGTTTGGGACCTGGTCCTCTGGTCCGGTCAGCAGTTTGGGACCTGGTCCTCAAGTCCGGTCAGCAGTTTGGGACCTGGTCCTCAAGTCCGGTCAGCAGTGTGGGACCTGGTCCTCGGGTCCGGTCAGCAGTTTGGGACCTGGTCCTCTGGTCCGGTCAGCAGTTTGGGATCTGGTCCTCGGGTCCGGTCAGCAGTGTGGGACCTGGTCCTCGGGTCCGGTCAGCAGTTTGGGACCTGGTCCTCTGGTCCGGTCAGCAGTGTGGGACCTGGTCCTCGGGTCCGGTCAGCAGTTTGGGACCTGGTCCTCTGGTCCGGTCAGCAGTTTGGGACCTGGTCCTCGGGTCCGGTCAGCAGTTTGGGACCTGGTCCTCTGGTCCGGTCAGCAGTTTGGGACCTGGTCCTCGGGTCCGGTCAGCAGTTTGGGACCTGGTCCTCGGGTCCGGTCAGCAGTTTGGGACCTGGTCCTCTGGTCCGGTCAGCAGTTTGGGACCTGGTCCTCGGGTCCGGTCAGCAGTTTGGGACCTGGTCCTCGGTCCGGTCAGCAGTTTGGGACCTGGTCCCGGGTCCGGTCAGCAGTTTTGGATCTGGTCCTCGGGGTCCGGTCAGTAGTTTGGGACCTGGTCCTCGGGTCCGGTCAGCAGTTTGGGACCTGGTCCTCAGGTCCGGTCAGCAGTTTGGGACCTGGTCCTCTGGTCCGGTCAGCAGTTTGGGACCTGGTCCTCTGGTCCGGTCAGCAGTTTGGGACCTGGTCCTCGGGTCCGGTCAGCAGTTTGGGACCTGGTCCCTCGGGTCCGGTCAGCAGTATGGGATCTGGTCCTCAGGTCCGGTCAGTAGTGTGGACCCTGGTCCTCGGGTCCGGTCAGCAGTTTGGGATCTGGTCCTCAGGTCCGGTCAGGCAGTTTGGGACCTGGTCCTCTGGTCCGGTCAGCAGTGTGGGACCTGGTCCCCAAGTCCGGTCAGCAGTTTGGGACCTGGTCCTCGGGTCCGGTCAGCAGTTTGGGACCTGGTCCTCTGGTCCGGTCAGCAGTTTGGGACCTGGTCCTCTGGTCCGGTCAGCAGTTTGGGACCTGGTCCTCAAGTCCGGTCAGCAGTTTGGGACCTGGTCCTCAAGTCCGGTCAGCAGTGTGGGACCTGGTCCTCGGGTCCGGTCAGTAGTTTGGGACCTGGTCCTCTGGTCCGGTCAGCAGTTTGGGATCTGGTCCTCGGGTCCGGTCAGCAGTGTGGGACCTGGTCCTCGGGTCCGGTCAGCAGTTTGGGACCTGGTCCCCTGGTCCGGTCAGGCAGTGTGGGACCTGGTCCTCGGGTCCGGTCAGCAGTTTGGGACCTGGTCCCTCTGGTCCGGTCAGCAGTTTGGGGGACCTGGTCCTCGGGTCCGGTCAGCAGTTTGGGACCTGGTCCCCGGGTCCGGTCAGCAGTTTGGGACCTGGTCCTCTGGTCCGGTCAGCAGTTTGGGACCTGGTCCTCGGGTCCGGTCAGCAGTTTGGGACCTGGTCCTCGGGTCCGGTCAGCAGTTTGGGACCTGGTCCTCTGGTCCGGTCAGCAGTTTGGGACCTGGTCCTCGGGTCCGGTCAGTAGTTTGGGACCTGGTCCCCGGGTCCGGTCAGCAGTTTGGGACCTGGTCCCTCGGTCCGGTCAGCAGTTTTGGATCTGGTCCTCGGGTCCGGTCAGCAGTTTGGGACCTGGTCCTCGGGTCCGGTCAGTAGCTTGGGACCTGGTCCTCAGGTCCGGTCAGCAGTTTGGGACCTGGTCCTCTGGTCCGGTCAGCAGTTTGGGACCTGGTCCTCGGGTCCGGTCAGCAGTTTGGGATCTGGTCCTCGGGTCCGGTCAGCAGTTTGGGACCTGGTCCTCGGGTCCGGTCTTCAGCAGTTTGGGACCTGGTCCCCGGGTCCGGTCAGCAGTTTGGGACCTGGTCCTCGGGTCCGGTTAGCAGTTTGGGATCTGGTCCTCTGGTCCGGTCAGTAGTGGGGGACCTGGTCCTCGGGTCCGGTCAGCAGTTTGGGACCTGGTCCTTGGGTCCGGTCAGCAGTTTGGGACCTGGTCCTCGGGTCCGGTTAGCAGTTTGGGACCTGGTCCTCGGGTCCGGTTAGCAGTTTGGGATCTGGTCCTCTGGTCCGGTCAGCAGTTTGGGATCTGGTCCTCAAGTCCGGTCAGCAGTGTGGGACCTGGTCCTCGGGTCCGGTCAGCAGTGTGGGGACCTGGTCCCCCGGTCCGGCCAGCAGTGTGGGACCTGGTCCCCAGGTCCGGTCAGCAGTGTGGGATCTGGTCCTCTGGTCCGGTCAGCAGTTTGGGATCTGGTCCTCAGGTCCGGCCAGCAGTTTGGGACCTGGTCCTCGGTCCGGTCAGCAGTTTGGGACCTGGTCCTCGGGTCCGGTCAGCAGTTTGGGACCTGGTCCTCGGGTCCGGTCAGCAGTATGGGATCTGGTCCTCAGGTCCGGCTCAGCAGTGTGGGACCTGGTCCTCGGGTCCGGTCAGCAGTTTGGGATCTGGTCCTCGGGTCCGGTCAGCAGTTTGGGACCTGGTCCTCTGGTCCGGTCAGCAGTGTGGGACCTGGTCCTCAAGTCCGGTCAGCAGTGTGGGACCTGGTCCTCGGGTCCGGTCAGCAGTTTGGGACCTGGTCCTCTGGTCCGGTCAGCAGTTTGGGACCTGGTCCTCTGTCCGGTCAGCAGTTTGGGACCTGGTCCCCAAGTCCGGTCAGCAGTTTGGGACCTGGTCCTCAAGTCCGGTCAGCAGTGTGGGACCCTGGTCCTCGGGTCCGGTCAGCAGTTTGGGACCTGGTCCTCTGGTCCGGTCAGCAGTTTGGGATCTGGTCCTCGGGTCCGGACAGCAGTGCGGGGACCTGGTCCCCGGGTCCGGTCAGCAGTTTGGGACCGGGTCCTCTGGTCCGGTCAGCAGTTTGGGATCTGGTCCTCAGGTCCGGTCAGCAGTTTGGGACCTGGTCCTCTGGTCCGGTCAGCAGTGTGGGACCTGGTCCTCTGGTCCGGTCAGCAGTTTGGGATCTGGTCCTCAGGTCCGGTCAGCAGTGTGGGACCTGGTCCTCTGGTCCGGTCAGCAGTTTGGGATCTGGTCCTCAGGTCCGGTCAGCAGTTTGGGACCTGGTCCTCGGGTCCAGTCAGCAGTTTGGGATCTGGTCCCCAGGTCCGGTCACAGTTTGGGACCTGGTCCGGGGGTCCGGTCAGCAGTTTGGGATCTGATCCTCGGGTCCGGTCAGCAGTTTGGGATCTGGTCCTCAGGTCCGGTCAGCAGTTTGGGACCTGGTCCTCGGGTCCGGCCTGATATTCTTGTGGGCTGTGAAACAGCGAAAGCTGCTGAATCAGCTGTTTTTAACACGTTTGGATTCATTTATCCGTCTGCGTCTGTAGGAAGCTCAGTAAACGGGCCGCTGCAGATAAACACACAGACCTTGTTGTTGCAGGTTCACTGCGTCTCCAGCATCCATCCGACCCGCCGCCGCGGTCGGACACGTGTCTCCTGACAAAACAATCCTCCGTCTCGTCTTTATCTCCCCGCTTCTGGTTCGCTGGCCGTTAAAGGCCACATCAGCGCTCTAAAAATGAAACTCAAACATTTTTGTCTCATAAATGGGCCAGAAACTGAAGCTGTGGGAGGAAGACAGGTTGACAGTAAATGAATATTGATTTTTTTTCCCCCTCTTGTACCATGCAGCTGGATTTTGGGGTACCTTCAGGTGGTCTGCACATGACGGACCACCTGTCGCGCTTCAGTGCTGACAAACATGAAACAGCTGCTGGAGAAACGGAAATGGGGGGAAATATTTTTATAATCTGACTTGTTTAAATCTGATTTGCACAGCGACGTCTCTGCTCACATTAACAGGATCTGAAGCGCCCAGATATTTATAATCTGCCAGCAACAATCAGTTCTGCTGTGTGATTGGTGCTTCTCTCAGATGTGATTAAAGCTCTTCTTCTATGAGGAGTCTTTGCAAAAACAGATTTGCAGATACGGCAGCGAAGGACTCGGAGTGTAATTCACCCGGTTAATGACATTTGGTCGTGAATTATTAAATGTTATCTCAACGCTGCACTCAGACGCTACAGCTGTCTGTGCTGCAGCTCTGGGGGGGCAAACACGCAGCGGAGTGAGCCGATATGAGAGCGTAGAGCAGGTTAATGTTGTAGAAACATGGTGAACTGTGAATAAATACGGGGGGCAGGCATGAGCTGACACAGGATTTGTTAAACGTTTGAAAAGGTGGCAGTGCATGATATAATCGGCGCAATATCGGTATCGTCCTATATCGGCCTTAAAACTGAGTATCAGACATTGGCCACCCCACCGATATTTAACCGATATTTAACCCCCCAGCCCACTGTTTCTAGTCTAAAAAAAACAAAACTTCTTCAGAAATTTCTTATTCACAGACTTCTGAAAACTTCTGGGAAAAAATACAGATACACTGAAATATTGCGATATTTCCATATGCTGATGTCATATTGACATTTAACAACATGAGATCGATCTTTTTTTTACTAATGAAATCTTGCGATATTTCATCATTCTGTTACGAAATCTCACAAGAATTCACGAAAATTTCGCAATATTTTCATATGCTGATGTCATATTGACATTAAACAACATAGGATCGATCTATTTTACTAATGAAATCTTGGGATATTTCATCATTTTGTTACAAAATCTCGCAAAAATTCACAAAAATCTTTTGATATTTTCATTTGCTTATGTCATATTGACATTTAACAACGTGGGATCGATCTATTTTACTAATGAAATCTTGGGATATTTCATCATTTTGTTACAAAATCTCGCAAAAATTTACAAAAATTTTGCGATATTTTCATTTGCTTATGTCATATTGACATTTAACAACGTGGGATCGATCTATTTTACTAATGAAATCTTTATATATTTAAATATTTCATCATTTTGTTACAAAATCTCGCAAAAATTCAAGAAAATCTTTCGATCTTTTTATATGCTGATATGATATTGACATTTAAAAACTCAGTATCAATCTATTTTACTAACAATCTCGCCAGAATTCACGAAATTTCACAAGTTTGTGACAGAACTATGAAATTTCCCAGGATTTTGTGAGTAAAATAGATCGATACCATGTTTTTAAATATTGATTTGATATTAGCATATGAAAATATCACGATATTTCAGTGTATCATACTTTTTCCCCCCCCCTGTTTTTTAAAGTGTTGGAAACGGATAACAAAACCGCTATTTGCAATGACTGCTTATTTTTTCAGCTTTAATATCGGTATTGATATCAGTTATCAGCCACATAAGTTTTAAAATATCGGCATATTGGATATCAGCCAAAATTCCTATATCGTGCATCCCCAGTGGCAGCAGCACGAAACTCTCTGCCATCCTCCATCTTCTCTACTTTATTCATCTTTCTAAGGATCCTGTTTATCCTTAACAGTATCCTTATACTGGATACTGTTTACGGCTGAAACACGCCAGAGAGAAAGGTTATCACGAGAAGCTCGTGAGAGAAGCAGAGTCATTACCATGTAAAAAAAGAAAAGGCGAATTAATAAGTTAGAGGTAGGGATGTAACGATTACCGATAAAATGATTAACTAATAAAATTCCCAACGATTAGTGATGCTGTTTCAAATATTACTGTTAAAACCGTGTTTGGTTGCTGCACGTTGAAAAACTCACTGTGATGCTGCTCATTGCTGGAAAAGCTGCAGCAGTCCAAGTTTGCAATGTTTGATTTATGAAAACATGGCGGAACGCAACAAAGGCGCCCACATGGACGGTACGTCCCCTTTAAGAAGGACAATGTAGACATTTAGACCCATTTTTAAAGATGCTGGTGGGGTACGGCAATAATACCGCGAATATAACCGTGATCATTTTGGTCACAATAACCATGATATGAAAATTTCATATCACTACATCCATAGTTAGAATAACAAACTTCTGAATAACGGACGAAGGTTTAGATGTTTCCACCTGTTTCACAGACGTCAGAGTTCACCTGGTGTTTGGTGGAAGTTTATAAACTACTGATCAGTAAATGTTCCTGCAGCCATTTTACAGCCAGGTGGAGGAAAACCTGCAAGTCTGCAGTTCATCTCTGGTCACGTAACATATTCTGGGCGTTATAAGAGGATAGGAATATTAATTAGGGGGGGGGGGGGACACAAAACTGACTCTTTTTTTCAGAGAGGAAACACCATAGATGGAAGAACCTGCTCATTCAGGAGATTCACATATCAGATGACCTCATTCTCTGAGATCATACTGTTGCTGAACCTGGACCCAAACCTGGACCCGAACCTGAACCTGAACCTGAACTTGGACCTGGACCTGGACCTGAATCTGGACCCGGACCTGAACCCGGACCTGGACCCGAACCTTGACCTGAACCTTGACCTGAACCTGGACCCGAACCTGAACCTGAACCTGAACCTGAACTTGGACCTGGACCTGAACCTGGACCCGGACCTGAACCCGGACCTGAACCCGGACCTGGACCCGAACCTTGACCTGAACCTTGACCTGAACCTGGACCCGAACCTGAACCTGAACCTGAACCTGAACTTGGACCTGGACCTGGACCTGGACCTGGACCTGGACCTGGACCTGAACCTGAACGTGAACCTGAACCTGGACCCAGACCCGGACCTGGACCCAGACCTGGACCTGGACCTGAACCTTGACCTAGACCTTGACCTGAACCTGGACCTGAACCTAGACCTGAACCTAGACCTGAACCTAGACCTGAACCTTGACCTAGACCTTGACCTGAACCTGGACCTGAACCTAGACCTGAACCTAGACCTGAACCTTGACCTAGACCTTGACCTGAACCTAGACCTGGACCTGGACCTAGACCTTGACCTGAACCTGAACCTGAACCTGGACCTGGACCTGGACCCAGACCTGGACCTGGACCTGAACAGACATATTATCAGCAGCTTCAAAGCAAGTCAGTCTGTAGCAGCAGCAGCTGCACCGTAGTCACGACTCTGAAAGGAATGCTGGGAAATGAAGTTCTTCCATGATAACGGGGACTTTTCTACCAATGCTAACGGAACAAGATTTACTCGCAATATCAGTATGATAAAAACTGATCCAGATATTTACCTATATCACATTTTAATGGTGATATCGGCTGATAATATTGGGCGTCTCTAATATTTATTTATTTATTATAAGAACAGTTGAATCTACCGATCAGCACACACACAAACGTCCGTGTGGTCCTTTGCAGACTGTCTGTGGAGTTTCTGGGCATGCATATGCAGATGGGTGGAGGAGCAGGGGTGGAGAAGCCTCCGGCGGCCCTGGGAGAGAACCAGACCGCTACTGAAGGGAAGTTTGTTTGTCGTCTGCTTCATCCTCCCCTCATCGTGACCAGGCCTCAGATGAGAGACGCATGAACAGAGTAAATGTGCTGCAGCGCTCTTTCTCTCCATCTGTCAGCTCTTTAAGGTCGAGGACAACAACAAAATTATTCCTCCAACAATTTTCAGCTTGTTGTTTTGCTTTTTAATGACCAGGAGTTGTTTTGGTTCCTTCTCGTCTCTTTCATCAGCGTTGTTCTGCATGCAGCAGGTTTCTGCTCTGTTTTTTTCAGAGAAAAACAAAAAAGAGGCTCTGCTCTTTGAAAAAGCTCTTATGAACCAACAAAACATCGTGAAGCATTTAGAGGCGAAAGAAGTCAACATTTCCCTAATGGAGTGGTGAGGAGGAAAAAAGCTTTGGACTTGGTTGCAAACGCAACTCCAAATCAGACGCAATTTAGCTTCATCTAAGGCAGAGATGTAAACAGGCTGTTATTAAGGTCCAGGTGTGGGTTTGGTTTTTCACACCAGCTCAGAGAAAGTTTGATGTGACTGATGGAAACCACTGCAGAAAGGCACACACGCTTCTATATTCCTGAAATATTAAACATTCCTGATACTTCTGCCTCATTTGACCAGCTCAGAGGTAACTATAATTCAACCTAATTCACATTTCTAAAGTTTTCTACAAGTCTGAGATTGGATTCACAGCCAAACAAGATCTTTCCTGCCATCCCTGAATAATATCTGTCTAATATCTGTTATATACAGTCGTCCTCAAAATTATATATACCCTCTAATAAAGAAGGAAATAAATCTGCTGTCAGTGGAATTAAGTTGAAATCGACAAAAGTAATAATAAATAAAAATTCTATGAAAATAATGACATTCATTTTTAATTATGGTTTAAAGGACATGTTAAAAACAAATACACAAAAAATAAAAACAAGTATTATGGGGCTCCAAAGCTAAAATGTAGTTGAGCAACACTTTGAAACAATCACTTCAATCAGGTGTTTTCTGTAACGTCCAATCAGACGTCTGCACCTGTTGACAGGTATGTTGGGCCCTGTCCCAACACCCACCCTAAACCCTACACCCCTGTATGAAGTGTCCCAATACCCACCCTAAACCCTACACCCCTGTATGAAGTGTCCCAACACCACCCTAAACCCTACACCTCTGTATGAAGTGTCCCAACACCCACCCTAAACCCTACACCCCTGTATGAAGTGTCCCAACACCCACCCTAAACCCTACACCCCTGTATGAAGTGTCCCAACACCCACCCTAACCCTACATCCCTGTATGAAGTGTCCCAACACCACCCTAAACCCTACACCTCTGTATGAAGTGTCCCAACACCACCCTAAACCCTACACCCCTGTATGAAGTGTCACAATACCCACCATAAACCCTACACCTCTGTATGAAGTGTCCCAACACCACCCTAAACCCTACACCCCTGTATGAAGTGTCCCAATACCCACCCTAAACCCTACACTTCTGTATGAAGTGTCCCAATACCCACCCTAAACCCTACACCCCTGTATGAAGTGTCCCAACACCCACCCTAAACCCTACACCCCTGTATGAAGTGTCCCAACACCCACCCTAACCCTACACCCCTGTATGAAGTGTCCCAACACCCACCCTAACCCTACATCCCTGTATGAAGTGTCCCAACACCACCCTAAACCCTACACCTCTGTATGAAGTGTCCCAACACCACCCTAAACCCTACACCCCTGTATGAAGTGTCACAATACCCACCCTAAACCCTACACCTCTGTATGAAGTGTCCCAACACCACCCTAAACCCTACACCCCTGTATGAAGTGTCACAATACCCACCCTAAACCCTACACCCCTGTATGAAGTGTCACAATACCCACCCTAAACCCTACACCTCTGTATGAAGTGTCCCAACACCACCCTAAACCCTACACCTCTGTATGAAGTGTCACAATACCCACCCTAAACCCTACATCCCTGTATGAAGTGTCCCAACACCACCCTAAACCCTACACCCCTGTATGAAGTGTCCCAACACCACCCTAAACCCTACACCCCTGTATGAAGTGTCCCAACACCCACCCTAACCCTACATCCCTGTATGAAGTGTTTCAATACCCACCCTAAACCCTACACCCCTGTATGAAGTGTCACAATACCCACCCTAAACCCTACACCCCTGTATGAAGTGTCCCAACACCCACCCTAACCCTACATCCCTGTATGAAGTGTTTCAATACCCACCCTAAACCCTACACCCCTGTATGAAGTGTCACAATACCCACCCTAAACCCTACACCCCTGTATGAAGTGTCCCAACACCCACCCTAACCCTACATCCCTGTATGAAGTGTTTCAACACCCACCCTAACCCTACATCCCTGTATGAAGTGTCCCAACACCCACCCTAAACCCTACACCTCTGTATGAAGTGTCCCAACACCACCCTAAACCCTACACCCCTGTATGAAGTGTCCCAACACCACCCTAAACCCTACACCTCTGTATGAAGTGTCCCAACACCACCCTAAACCCTACACCCCTGTATGAAGTGTCACAATACCCACCCTAAACCCTACACCCCTGTATGAAGTGTCCCAACACCCACCCTAACCCTACACCCCTGTATGAAGTGTCACAATACCCACCCTAAACCCTACACCCCTGTATGAAGTGTCCCAACACCCACCCTAACCCTACACCCCTGTATGAAGTGTCACAATACCCACCCTAAACCCTACACCTCTGTATGAAGTGTCACAATACCCACCCTAAACCCTACACCTCTGTATGAAGTGTCCCAACACCCACCCTAAACCCTACACCCCTGTATGAAGTGTCCCAACACCCACCCTAAACCCTACACCCCTGTATGAAGTGTCACAATACCCACCCTAACCCCTACCCCCCTGTATGAAGTGTCCCAACACCCACCCTAAACCCTACACCCCTGTATGAAATGTCCCAACACCCACCCTAAACCTCTGTATGAAGTGTCCCAACACCACCCTAAACCCTACACCCCTGTATGAAGTGTCACAATACCCACCCTAAACCCTACACCTCTGTATGAAGTGTCCCAACACCACCCTAAACCCTACACCCCTGTATGAAGTGTCCCAATACCCACCCTAAACCCTACACCTCTGTATGAAGTGTCCCAATACCCACCCTAAACCCTACACCCCTGTATGAAGTGTCCCAACACCCACCCTAAACCCTACACCCCTGTATGAAGTGTCCCAATACCCACCCTAAACCCTACACCTCTGTATGAAGTGTCCCAACACCACCCTAAACCCTACACCCCTGTATGAAGTGTCACAATACCCACCCTAAACCCTACACCTCTGTATGAAGTGTCCCAACACCACCCTAAACCCTACACCCCTGTATGAAGTGTCACAATACCCACCCTAAACCCTACACCCCTGTATGAAGTGTCACAATACCCACCCTAAACCCTACACCTCTGTATGAAGTGTCCCAACACCACCCTAAACCCTACACCTCTGTATGAAGTGTCACAATACCCACCCTAAACCCTACATCCCTGTATGAAGTGTCCCAACACCACCCTAAACCCTACACCCCTGTATGAAGTGTCCCAACACCACCCTAAACCCTACACCCCTGTATGAAGTGTCCCAACACCCACCCTAACCCTACATCCCTGTATGAAGTGTTTCAATACCCACCCTAAACCCTACACCCCTGTATGAAGTGTCACAATACCCACCCTAAACCCTACACCCCTGTATGAAGTGTCCCAACACCCACCCTAACCCTACATCCCTGTATGAAGTGTTTCAATACCCACCCTAAACCCTACACCCCTGTATGAAGTGTCACAATACCCACCCTAAACCCTACACCCCTGTATGAAGTGTCCCAACACCCACCCTAACCCTACATCCCTGTATGAAGTGTTTCAACACCCACCCTAACCCTACATCCCTGTATGAAGTGTCCCAACACCCACCCTAACCCTACATCCCTGTATGAAGTGTCCCAACACCACCCTAAACCCTACACCCCTGTATGAAGTGTCCCAACACCACCCTAAACCCTACACCTCTGTATGAAGTGTCCCAACACCACCCTAAACCCTACACCCCTGTATGAAGTGTCACAATACCCACCCTAAACCCTACACCCCTGTATGAAGTGTCCCAACACCCACCCTAACCCTACACCCCTGTATGAAGTGTCACAATACCCACCCTAAACCCTACACCCCTGTATGAAGTGTCCCAACACCCACCCTAACCCTACACCCCTGTATGAAGTGTCACAATACCCACCCTAAACCCTACACCTCTGTATGAAGTGTCACAATACCCACCCTAAACCCTACACCTCTGTATGAAGTGTCCCAACACCCACCCTAAACCCTACACCCCTGTATGAAGTGTCCCAACACCCACCCTAAACCCTACACCCCTGTATGAAGTGTCACAATACCCACCCTAACCCCTACCCCCCCCTGTATGAAGTGTCCCAACACCCACCCTAAACCCTACACCCCTGTATGAAATGTCCCAACACCCACCCTAAACCTCTGTATGAAGTGTCCCAACACCCACCCTAAACACTACACCCCTGTATGAAGTGTCCCAACACCCACCCTAAACCCTACACCTCTGTATGAAGTGTCCCAACACCCACCCTAAACCCTACACCCCTGTATGAAGTGTCCCAACATCCACCCTAAACCCTACACCCCTGTATGAAGTGTCCCAACACCCACCCTAAACCCTACACCCCTGTATGAAGTGTCCCAACACCCAACCTAACCCTACACCCCTGTATGAAGTGTCCCAACACCCACCCTAACCCTACACCCCTGTATGAAGTGTCCCAACACCCACCCTAACCCTACATCCCTGTATGAAGTGTCCCAACACCCACCCTAAACCCTACACCCCTGTATGAAGTGTCCCAACGCCCACCCCTAACCCTACACCCCTGTATGAAGTGTCCCAACACCCACCCTAACCCTACATCCCTGTATGAAGTGTCCCAACACCCACCCTAAACCCTACACCCCTGTATGAAGTGTCCCAACACCCACCCTAAACCCTACACCCCTGTATGAAGTGTCCCAACACCCACCTCATAAACATGATGCATTCCAGCTGTTCGTACGTGAGCGCGCGTTCATGAGAATTACAGATCTGCATAATTACCGCCATGATTCCATATAAGGACAGAACTTCCCACGCTTGGGGGGTTACCTGGACAAAGTCATCAGGAAGTCCAGCTCTGTCCTGCTGTCCTCTGGACTCAGTGCAGGTGGAGACAAACGGGTCCTAGCAAAACTGACATCCATGCTGGACCATGAGTCCCACCCAAGGGGCAAACTCCGCCTCAGAACAGTGAAGCTCACTTCCTTGTTGTAAATAGTGTAATCCTCCCTTCATCCGCTAGGGGCTGGCTCCAAGAGCGAGCAAATCCCCATAGACTCCCATGTTAAAAACGCCAACTTCACAGCAGAAATAAACAGGTTTACAGCCTGGTTCAAAAAATCATTTTAGGTTTATTAGGTCACGTTTACCTTCATGTCAACTGTGAGGGGGGTGAATTTTTTTATAACTCATTCGTTTAGATGTTATTTATTCTTCAAATTACACATAATTAAGGGCGTATCCTTATGACAGACCGGAAGCTCCGCCTGCCGACCGGAGGCTCCTAGTTAGCTCCTTCTTTGCTCTTAATAAGGTCTCAGTTTGTTACAGAGTCGCGCAACGGCGGTGTTTAGTCAGCGAATTGCAAGTCTAAGCATGTCTTACCTTAACCATGCCGCTTAGGGGGCTTTTCTTTGTTAGCTCCTCTTAGTTTCGTGTTAGCTCAGTTAGCGTTTAGCCCACAGTACGTCAGCTGTCAATCATTTGCCCCGCGGCCGCGCTGTGCCCATTTTAGGATTTTCCTGGAGTGACGACGTACGTGACACGGCAAGATGGCGACGGTAAGACACGCCCACCTGGCTTCACATTTCTCTATTCAGAAGAGACCGGAAGCTACGTCCAGTAATTATATACAGTCTATGGTCCCACCCCCTGCAGGACATCCTGTCCGGTCTGGAGAGCAGCTTCAGGTCCAGACTGACCCCCCCTCGCTGTGTGAAGGACAGATACCGCAGGTCTTTCCTCCCGGCTGCTGTCAGACTTTACAATCAGCACATCTAAAGACTCCGTTTCACCCGTGCAGCTTTTGTATCCGTCACCATCACTTCCGGATCACGTGCAATACTTACAACTACTATGTGCAATAATGTCTTTATGCTGCAATTTACAACACACACCAGTCTGTTATTTATTTATGAATATTCATATATAGCACACACTCACTTGTCTGCAAAATTACCACGCTTATTCATTATTTATTTATTGTTGTGTTTTCAAAACTCCTGTGCAGTTGACTTAACTTTTTTAAATGTATCCTAATCTATCATTTTGTAAATTTTTCTGTCTGTACCTTTGGCCAGACTGGTCCGCTGTACGTGTGCTGTTGCAGAGTTGCAAATTTCCCCATTGTGGGACAAATAAAGGCTTTTCTTATCTTCTTATCTTATCTTGTCAGAAGGTGTTTATTCAGAAAAAAGGCATTGAAGACGAAGAAGAGAAACTTTAGCAGAAGGAGGTAAAAGCAGAGCAGTGGAGAATAAATCACCAGAGCTGGAAATGCCGTGTCGCCTGCTGGTCGCACTGTTACAGAAGTAAAAATAAAAATTATTTGATCTGATGATGGTGTCATAAAGACGCCGAACCAAAGCAAGACAGCCACTAAAAACTACTGATGGAGGCTGAGAGGTGCAATATGTGATGTAAATGCTTAATATGAGTTTATCAACCAACAGCGCAACATTCTGCACAATCTCCTTTTAATACACACATGTGTAGGTACTGTGCGTCCCAGCTGGATAAAAAAGCAGATGTGTAGTTGGATTTGTCATCCTTTCATCGCCTTCTCCATCTCTCATACAACACACATAAAAATATGAACAGTGAAACTCTAGTTTGACTAATTCAGACCCAAACATCCACATTCTGTGTAATAATGAAGCCGAGGCGTCATAAGTGAACTGACCGCACGTCTGACCGTTAGGAGAGCTGCAGCGGTCGCTGTTGCTGAACCTCCTTTCTGAACTTTCTATCCATCTTCTGTTCCACATGTTACTTCAGTTTTATAGTAGCTTGATGTCACACAGCTCACTGACTGATATAACTATAAACCCTTGTCCTCTCACCGACATGCCGGCTGCAAGTGAACGGCTGCAAGTGAAGTGGCCGATAGTCGCTCAGTCTGCACGTAAAAATGTGATTTATAACTGTGGAGTGATACATAATGATTTAGTCTAATTTATGTTGGATTTAAAAATACGCATAAGTACCGTTTAATCCAGTCTTTTAGGTTTGGATAACAGCAGACTGACTGCGAAAGACTCCTACGTCAAGTCTGAAGCACTCGTGAAATTTGTTCGTGCCTGACAGACGATTAGAAACACAAGAAAATTGGTGAATTTTCTCCTCAATCACTCGTACGAACCATTAAAGAAAGAATTTGCTTGTACGAATGCTCCTTGCGTGAGACCCAATAAGAGTATCGATAAATATCAGTCCTGATGAGGAGTATCGATATTGGTAGTGATTAAATCGTAACGATGTGCATCCCAACTTTTGCCAGCTCCTTTTCCGGACCTCAGTAGATACGAAAGGAATGGGAATAAAGAGAGAAGAAGAGATGGGACGATTGTTCCGCTCTTCTTTTCTCGGTGCTGTTACATGTTTGTTTTGCTTTGTTCTTTTCCAACGATCCAGTCTGTTTTGTTCTTCCTCTATTGTCCTTTGTCTTTTTATTTTATTTAATTTTTTTTGTTATGTTCGAAATAAACTTGATAAACTATTTAAGAGATGTATAAACCCAAATCCTCTCAGAGCCCTTTTTGGGTT
Source organism: Atherinomorus stipes (assembly GCA_023101725.1). Classification (NCBI taxonomy): domain Eukaryota; kingdom Metazoa; phylum Chordata; class Actinopteri; order Atheriniformes; family Atherinidae; genus Atherinomorus; species Atherinomorus stipes. Next base: position 13,543 of record JALJCO010002912.1, on the reverse strand, counting down.
TGGTTGTGGGGATGATCACCGTCTGGTTGCATTGCCTTCGTCACTCTGTAAGTGAGAGAAATAACTGTATTGGATTGGAAACAGGCTACACGGGGAGGGATGGGGGGAGGCTGGATTTTCTATTCTGTATCAACTTTGTCATATTTTCAAATGTGAAACCAATAAATAAAGTGGGAAAAACATTCCTGAAATATATTTGAGCGCATAATGAAACATTTCATGTGGGGGTGCGAAGCAGCTTCATCAGCTGATCCCCAAAACTTCCCACATCTCACATTATTGGCAGATCACGCTGAAGGCCACCGCTGCCCTCCCCGGGGGCGAACCTCCACCGCCTGAAGGGCTGTGATTATTTAATTGTGAGGCGAATGGCCGAGCTGCCCCCCCCTCACCTCTGTCTGTCTCGCTGCAGTGCTGCTGCTGGGCATCTTCCTCTACACGCGCTGGAGGTCCTACAAAGGGCTGAAGGAGGGGGTGTACCACGTCTCTGCGCATCACGACGGCTGGGAGGACATCCGGGAGAACGTCCTGAACTACGACGAGGAGGGAGGCGGGGAGGAGGACCAGGTACGTGAAACTCCACGCTGAGCTGCGTTAATGCAGCAGTCGCGCGTGCGTGACGACAAAATGCTTTCAGCTGCATCGTTTAGAGTTTAAAGTCTGTCGTTGCATTTATGTTTTCAATGCCTGGCAGAGCATGCAAGGCAACGTTTTTTACAGCGGATTAAATCGATTCAGTTTGGGCCAGGATGCTGCAGTGTGTGTGTGTGTGTGTGTGTGCGCTTGGGTTTTAATTAGGCCCACACAAAATCCTTATCTCCGCTCTCCACCATCCAACAGAACCCACATACACTCCACAGCACTTAACAGCTTACATAATATCACAGGTTTGATCGGAATAGAAATGTATGGTTGCTGCACCACTGCACACACACACACACACACTCACACATACAGAGAAAAACTGTATATACACTGTTTTCACATTTTCTTAGTAATCACAGGCAGTAAACATGGACGAAGCCACCATGATGTGAGCGACTGGCTGGCGGACCTCTGCTCTGAGGTCTAGACTTGATGTGATGGTCTCCATCTGCTTTTGCATAGAAACAATCACCATGAACGTCACTGACAACATGAAACCACTCATTTTAATTCAGTCCGTTTGTTTCAGTCCGTTTAAAACACACGTCACCTCAAGCAAATCCACAGCTGTCCTTAAATATCAGAGTTTAAACAGAGAATACGGCCACATAAATCCAGTTTTTGTCTAATTTTCTGTTAGCAAATTAGAATATACACCAAATATATCGCCAAAAGTATCGTTTCACCTGTCTTGACTCACACATGATCTTCAGTGACGTCCCACTCCTGATCCAGAGGGTTCAGTATGACGTTGGTCCACCTTTGCAGCTAGAACAGCTTCATCTTCTGGGAAGGCTGTCCACAAGGTTTAGGAGTGTTTCTGGGAATCTTTGACCATCTTCCAGAAGCACATTTGTGAGGTCACACTGATGTTGGACCAGAAGGCCTGGCTCTCAGTCTCCGCTCTAATTCATCCCAAAGGTGTTCTATGGGGTTGAGGTCAGGACTCTGTGCAGGACAGTCCAGTTCCTCCACACCAGACTCTGCATCCAGGTCTTCATGGACCTGCTTTGTGCTCTGGTGCACAGTCATGTTGGAAGAGGAAGGGGCCAGCTCCAAACTGGTCCCACAACGTTGGGACATGGAATTGTCCAGAATGTCTTGGTATGCTGAAGCATTCAGAGTTCCTTTCACTGGAACTAAGGGGCCAAGCCCAGCTCCTGAAAACACCCCCACACCATAATCCCCCCTCCACCAAACTTTACACTTGGCACAATGCAGTCAGACAAGTACTGTTGTCTTGGCAACCGCCAAACCCAGACTCCTCCATCAGATTGTCAGATGGAGAAGCGTGATTGGTCCTCCAGAGAACGCCTCCACGGCTCCAGAGTCCAGTGGCGGCTGCTTTCCACCACTGCATCCACGCTTTGCACTTGGTGATGTATGGATGGATGCAGCTGATCGCCATGGAAACCCATTCCATGAAGCTCTCTGTCACTGTTCTTGAGCTGATCTGAAGACTACATGAAGTTTAGAGGTTTGGAGGAAATGTCACCACTGGATTTGTTGCACAGGTGGCATCCTATCACAGTTCCACGCTGGAATTCACTGAGATTCTGAGAGCGACACATTCTTTCACACGTTTGTAGAAACAGTCTGCATGCCGAGCCGCTTCATTTATACACCTGTGGACATGGAAGTGATGGAACACCTGATTCTGATCATTTAGATGAATGAGCAAGTACTTTTGGCAATATAGTGTAGTTCATTCAAACCCAACACAGCTCAATCCATGATGATCCAGTTCAGTCCAGATGCCCCGTCTCGGCTTGGGAAATGTAACTGACAGCAAACAAGTCCACAGTAGAACAGTAGAACTTTAAACCGCAATTCAAAATCAAATTTTATTTCACTAAACTTAAATTTTGTAAATTTGTATCTATTATTACTCTTTTAGTTTCTTGTTATTTGAATGACTGTTGTGAGTTTAGGATTTTCCTTAAATGGAGGGTATGTATCATTTTGGGGACGTATATACTGTGAACCAGAACCTTGTGCTCCCGTTATCTTTGTGATGGACCCAGCAGCAGCAGCAGCAGCGTGCTGGATTAGCTGTAGCTTTCTCTGTGACGTTTCAGGCCCATAAAGACTCATCACAGCAGTCAGGACTACTCCCCAACGCTGAGCCTCAGTTCATGTATTCTACATACTTCAGGTGGTAAAAGGCTGATGTGGTTCCTGCTTTAATACAACTATTAAAATTTAGCTCCAAAATGACCCCAACATTTCAGGATTAATCTGGTCTGCCGGACTCTCATCTTTGTTTCCAAGTACAGTTCTTTCATTTTAACCTTATTTAGTGGAAGAAAGTTTTGACATGTTGATGCCACTGAGACGTGCCGGTAGGCTTTGCGTAGGACCAGAGTATAGTTGATTCATTCCATTTTATTAGATTAAATCCTCGCACCCCTAAAATTTCATATGTACACAGTCATCCTCAAAATTATTCATACCCTTCTATTAAAAAATCAGCTGTCAGTGAAATATGTTGAATTGACAAAAGTAATGATAGATAAAAAAAATATGACACTGATGCTGAATAGTGGTTCAATAGAATTATTAAAAACAAACCAACAAAAAATAAAACAAATAAACAAGCATGATGGGGCACAAAAGCTTAAATTGGGGGGGGGGGGGGGGGGGGGGGGGGCACTCCCTGAACCACTGAATCACCTCTGGTGTCACCAGCATGATTATGGCAAGAGATTTTTGTTCGTTTCTCTTAATGCCCCAAAAACACCCCCCAAAAGTAGCATCCTCTTTATGACCCCCCCCCCCCCCCCACACACACACACACACACACAGCCTTGTCTGAAATAACTGAGGAGTAAAAAAGAGAAAAAGCTCTCGCCACTTGTCACATAATCAGCTTTGCAAAGCCTCCCACTCCTCCTCCTCCTCTTCCTCCTCCATGTGCATCCTTTCATCCTCATCCTCCTCCCACATATTCTTCATCTCTGTACCATGGTTGCACCTGTGATGGAATCACATTAGTCCTGAAGTGACAGGTTTACAGTCCATGTGGGAGCACCGGTGGTCTGGAGAAGCCCCGCCCCCACAGGGTCACACATACAGTCGTCCTCAAAATGAATCATCCCTCCAGTTGAAGAAAAGAATAAAAATCACAATATTTATTCAAATAACAAGAAACTAAAGAAACTAATAATAAATAAAAATTTACAGAATTTTAATTTAATAAGATTAAATATTGCTTTTGAATTATGGTTGAAAATAATAATTAAAAAAAAAAAACAAACAAAACTGTCCCAGACACATTAGAGTACCTTTCTCATGAACATGGACCAACATACCTGTCAACAGGTGCAGACGTCTGATTGGACGTTACAGAAAACACCTGATTGCAGTGATTATCTCAAAGTGTTGCTCAGCAACATCTTCGGTTGTTTACTTGTTTTATTTTTTGTTTTTTTTTTTATATTTATTTCAAAGCACAATTCAAAATCAATGTCATGATTTCCACATAATTTTTATTTATTATTACTTTAGTCAATTTCAACTTATTTCACTGACAGCTGATTTTTTTTTTCCTTGTTTAATTGGAGGGTATGATTAACTTGAAGACGACTGAAGGTAGAATGAACTTTTCAGAGCCGGTAAATCAGAAGGATCAGAAACGTAGCAGGTGGAACATCCGCGATGAAGGTTACGGACCCTCATGACGGGCCCCAATTTTTCAGTCCAAACTGGTCCAGGCGGGGTCCATTCATACTTTAACTCTGTATTAGTGTAATGATCTCATTTTTGGTTTATTTATTTAATAACTAAAGCAAATCCACCTGCCTTTAACAGACTGAACCTGGTGAAATGTGGCGTGATAAACATGAATAACATAATATAAAAATATATTATGAGATCATCCCAAACACATTTATATCACACGTATAATTCATGGAATAAAATCAGACTCCTACAAGAACAAATCAGGATTAGGCTATAAACACAAAATCTACAACATTTTACTATAAAAAGAGGAATAACAGAAAAAACTGATGGAAACTAATTTAAAAAAAAGAGACAATGGTGCCGTAATAGATCACATTGAAAATATAAAGGCCCAATTGGACCACTGGGATTAAGCCCCAAGCACTTGCATGTTTATCAGATAAATTTGTGAACAACCCATGTCTTTGTTATTTGTTAATTTTGAAGTTTTTTGTTGTTATGTAGCTTGTTATCGCTACTGTCTTGTTCTGACACCAGCTTTGACTTACTTCAACAACCTGTACTGAGTTATCTTTTCCTAAACCACTCGGTCATGTAATGACCTGTGACATTTTGTTGTGTAAAAGATAAATATTGTCAGAAAAGATTGCTGTATTAGAAATTGAAGAATGACTAAATAAAAACTAAGTATAAAAAAAGGCTCAATTGACATAAGATATAAAAAAAAAAAAAACCTTTGTTTTTGTGCTATTAAAGCACAAAATTTCATTGAACAATTTATTTAAACTTTCCTCCGAATTTTTTAAAGAACATCCAAACATAACAGACATTTTCTGCATCAAAAGCTGATCTTCTCCTCTTTTTCTGAAAAGTTCTTTCTTTCCAACAAGTGTCAGATGTTTGTTTCTATATGAAGCTGCAGATGCTTCAGGGCTTCTGTTAGCGTTAGCATTGACATTAGCGTTAGCATTAATGTTAGCGTTAGCTGGTGCTCTATCCCGACTTTTTAGCTCTGCTTTGTTATCTCCACTCACTAATCCGTATTTATTAAATTGGAGTGGATTTTTGCCTTTTATGGGGCGGTTTGGGACCATTTTTGTCTTTATCATTTAGTTTTAATTCTTCTTTACAACGTTAGCTACAGGCTAGCAGCTAGCTAAGTGTCTTCTTCTGCTTGTTTGTTAAACTCTGATAGATTACAGCCACCTGGTGGGGGGGGGCTACATTGCAACCCATCCTGTCATAAATAACTGTAAATATATGGTCCTGGTGGTCCACATGTGGAAAAGGGAAGTTTTTTGCGGCCCTCTAGGTGGCGCTCGAGGCCCCATGGTTAATAATGGCCGCGTTTCCCAGTTAAGATTCTTCTTTGGATTAAAGAAGGCCTCAAGGAAGCTCTTCCCAACAAAGGATCGCAAAGATACGCCCGTTTCCCAGATTGCTTCTTTCACGCGTTCTTATTTCCTGAGAAACGTCTTGGCTACGCTACATCTTTAGAAGGTCCTAACAGAAGCTATCCACTTCCGGGGGTGCTGAAAAAAAAAGCAATCGAGGTCAGGTATACCGATCGACACCATTCATTTAGTGTGGAGGTTATTTTCCGACGCTGATATTGAGCCCATTTATACGTTTATGTGTTTGTGCAAGAAGACAAACTGTTAAAAATATGCATGTGATTACCAGTGATTGCAAATATTCATTGAAAAGCTCATTGTATAATGTGTAATTGGCCAAATTGTGCTAAACAGGTGTAGGCGATTGGAAATTTACAGATGCCCTATAAATAATGGTCATTCTGACGCTATTTGTTGACGTAATGGCTGAAGGGAACCCCACCAAGAGGATGAAGCGCTCTCTGGCCTTCACGCCAGAGGAGATGGCGATTCTGATTGAAGAAGTAGCAGGTAAAAAAAGCATTCTCTTTGGAGGGACAAAGGGGAAAAAAGACATAGAAGCAAAGGCCAGGGCATGGCAATCAATAGCACTGAAGAGCCCCCGATGGTCCACCACAACCTGAACGTTTATGGCTGCAAAATGCTTCCTCCCAATCCAGCATGGGTCAGCCAAGGAGGGGTTTAGGATGGGAATGAGGGTGCCGTCCACTACTCCAATCACCCTGGGGATTCCAGCCATCTGGAAAAAGCCCTGGTGAACGTCGTTGGTTTCCTGTATGGTTGAAGCCATCTGTATGTGCTCCCTGGAATGACGGAGCAGAATTGATGTGACGGCTGCCACACTTAGAGACACCGACGCCTTGCTGAGTCCGGTTCCATCCCCCACTACCTCCAGAAAGCTCCCCACCGCGTAGAAACGCAACGCAGCCAGGCACTGCACCTCTGGGCTCAGAGCAAAGTTGCACCTTGTGGGCCTCCTGATGTGTGGAGCAACTATTTGAATGATCCGCTCGATTTCGTCACGCGGTAGCCTGTAACGCATCTGAATAGCGCGATCTGACAGCACATCTAGAGGACTGAAATGCTGGCGCATGAAAGCATGTACATACACAGTGTCACTCCGTCTACGGCGACGCTGTTGGTTTGCTACCAAAATTTGCTGTAAAGCAGCCATGATGTCTGATACGGGTATGCGTAAATGGCCATGCTTTTATTGAGCGAAGCAGGTGCATCTCATCATGAACAGCTGACAAATGCGTAAATATGACGTGAGTCCTCATAGATTGCGTATAATTTGCGTACAATTCCTACCGCAACGTTTTTGTTTCTGTGGTTGATACCCACAGCTTTATCTAACGTAAGCTAAGTATAGGGAGGCCAATCTTGCCATAATGATTAAACTTAACCACAATATTTTCTGTCATTCACTCGGTAACTACAGTTTTCTTCCATCATAGATGATTGACATTATGACATGAGTGAGAAAACATGACTCAAAATACAACAACTGATCCGTGAATAGGTCCATTTTTAATAATTTCCATTTTCTACTTTTTTTTTCACGGGAAATAGTGTCGTTTCCAAAAGTGACCAGTAGATGGGCCTGTTGTTCCCTTAGCAGGGGGAACGTTAAAGAAGGGTCGAAAGAGTGGGTCTGGCCGCTCCTGAAAATAAAGAAGCTACTGAGTTAAGAGCGCATCTGGGAAACGCAACGTCCAAACAAGGCACCTTTAAGAAGTGACTTAAGGAGGACCTCAGCGTTAAGAGTGTCTTAACTAATCTGGGAAACGCGGCCAATATCAGTAACAGACGCCTTTGGGTCAGTGGGGAGTCAGATGATTGTTTCTCTTGTCTCTTTTCATTTTTCTGCGTCTTTGCTTTTAAATTTTCCTCTTCTCCCAGTGCCCCCCCCCCTTTCCAGTCTGGGTGTTAACTGGAACTTGTGTTTTGTCCCCAGAACGCCTACGACATGGCGGAGCTGCAGAAGTCCCTCCAGCCGAGCCCGGCTCAGTCGGTCCAGTACTGCCGCTCCAGAGCCCTGCACCACCCGCCCCCTCCCCCCACCACCACCACCATCACCTCCTCCACCAGGCCCCCCCGGCCCCAGCCTCCGCCCAGTCTCCGGACCCCCTAAGCCGCACATCCAGCTCTACAACCCTGCCCCCCTCTGCAGCCTCCACCTCCTCCACAGCCACCACCACCACCAGCCTGCGCAGGGACGTGCCCCCCAGCAGGCCCCCGGCCCAGGGCCAGGCCCGCCCCCCCCAGCTGGCGCGGCGCTCCCTGTCCTTCTCCAGCCAGGACCTGGCTCGCTACCTGTGCGAGATCATCCGCGACGCCGACCAGCATCCGGACACGGGACCGTTCGACTCCCTGCAGGTCTTCTCCACGGAGGGGGGGGGCTCGCCCGCCGGCTCCCTCAGCTCCTTCAGCTCGGCGGGGCTGGACGGAGGGAGCGCCGGGGACGGAGGGGAGCCGAGGCGGGAGGAGACGCTCGGGGAGTGGGGGCCTCGCTTCGAGAAGCTGCGCGCGCTGTACGAGCGCGCCGAGGCCGGCGACCTCTGAGCGCGTCGGCTCGCGGACGCTTCGCGCCGAGAAACTGAGGAACGGCGTCGCTGCTCAGCCAGCCGGAGCTGGAGGGGGGGGGGGGCGCCAACCAACACGGTGGCCTAGCAGACACACGAAAGTATCCCTGCCAAGAACTCCAGGAGGACTTCAGACCTTCCAGCCCAGGAACCGAGACTCCTCCTGATGGAGCGGGAAAGTCAGACCTGAACCCCCCCCAGCTGAAGAAATGTGAAAATGTTTTAGGCTGTTGTTCTTTTTTAAATCAGCACCCATAAAAATGTATTTTTTATCACCTTGCTGCTGAAAGAGACGTGTAAATAAGATCCAGCGAGGAAGACGGAGATCAGGAGTTTCATCATGGCGGACATCCAGCTGTACAGAGCTTCTGTCAATGTTTGTATGAGAAAAAAAGCTTTGACCACGCTGAGTTTCAGGGGGAGACACCCCCCCCCCCTCCCCGTTTTCTGCAGTTTTCTTCTGGGTTGAGTAATTCTGTATTGGTCGGGTGTTTTCAAGTTTCAGCGTTCGGTGGGTTGTTAGACATCAAGCTTTCTACTTAGTACAGCGCGCGCGTCCTCATTTGATTTCCTATTCTCCTCCGCTGCTTGTTCCTGCTTACCCAGAAGAGGGGGGGTGGGGGGGGTGTACAGAAATTCTAACAGATTCGTTACAAAGGCGTGTGTGTGGAGGAAACGCTCGCTCTGTTGCTCTGTTCTGCGCGGGCCCTCCTCAGGCATACCAAACGTGGCAGCTGCAGCGGCAGCTTTACTGCCGGCTGGAATACCAACGACGCCGGCACATTTCCAAGCTGAAAGACAAATGCAGAGAGGACGGGGGGGGGGGGGCCCATGTACACATGCAGATATCTGACTTGTGACCTCAGTGATCAGCTCCACACACACCTGCAGTTTCCAAACAGGTGAGAACAATTTAAAGGGATAGTTCACCCACAGACTGATGGTCCCTCATTTTCTACTCACCCTCATGCTGAGCAAGACTCTGGAGCACTTTGTTAAAGGACAACTTTCTTTTTCTTCAACCTGGACCTTATTTCTATGAGTTTATACGTGCGTTTACTCACTGGTAAAATTTTGCTTTGAGTCCTTCAGAAGATATTATGTTCAGTCACCCTTCGGTGTTCCTACAGGGACGGGGCAGCCACTATATAAGCCATTATCTGCAGCAAAGCTCCTCTATTTTTGCCAATAATATGAGTAGAATGAATGAGTACTATCGTCCTGTGAGTCCAGATTTAGCTTTCCGTTAGTTATCAGGGTTCTACACACTTTTCAAGGCTCCGTGTTCACGATGCGGCTTCTGTAGTACAGCTGAGAAGAGCAGCTGCTGCCCAGACAACAACAAAAACACAATTTGCAAAACTCTGAACTCTCGGGTCAATAGTACTCATTTGTTCGTTCATTCTCCTTAAAGTATTGATGAAATGGAGGAGTTTTACTGCAGATAATGTCTGATAGAGAGGCCGCCCCGTCTCTCCACCATTATACAGGATGAACATCGAAGGGCGACTCAACATAATATTTTCTGAAGGACTCAAAGTGGTGCAGAAACTTTACCGGTGAATAAATGCACGTATAAACTCCTAGAAATAAGGTCCAGGTTGAAAAAAAATAGTTATCCTTTAATATCTCAAATGCAGCTGGAGATCCAAGGGGGGGGAGGGGGTTCATTATCCACGACTTTCATATAAAGGAGTTCACCGGTGACTGAACCAAAAAGGTCCATAAAAGTCCACAAAAACTTGTCAATATTCCTCCATACTGCTCGTCCAATGTCATCCAAGTGTCCTGAGTGGAAAGCGTCCAGGATTTACTGGAAACCATCATTTAGTGATTTTTATAGTCTAAACAGTAGAACATCGTACTTCCCCGATGCGCGTCCATGCGAGTTCACAACACTACGGAAGCTGTGGCAGACCAAACCAGACCAAATGCACATTCTTTCTTTGTTTTACATCAATATTAAACCCCTCTTGTGTTTGTCTGCAGCTCGTTCACTCTTAGCACAATGTGAACAGTGAATTTCTTCTTCTACACTTGCATTATCAGCAGAGTAGGCACTGAACGCCGCGGCTTCCGTAGTGCCGTGAACGCAGCAAAAACTCAAATCTTAAAGCAACCCTTACCGATGTCGCTCTGAATGAGGTAACGGAACTCTGAGACAGACCCACCATTAATGAAAATAAAATATTATTCTAATCTCTAAATATTCAATGAAATCTCCAACCAATCCTTGAAGTGGGGTGCACCCGTAGGATTGGCCGAGGGACCTGCCTGTCAGAGCTTTGCTTCTGCATTGGGAGGCAGAGGGAATGGGGGGGGGGGTCTTAGGAGTGAGGCGGGACTTTTTATATTCAAATAATCTTGCTGTAGTTTCTTAAATGCAGGATCAGTAAGGATTGCTTTATAAGTATATTTTTCTAATTTCTAGTCAAATACCTCATCACACTCAAAATAAGACAAAATCACTTAAAGAGAAACATTTCAGTGAGATAAAAGATCTTATTTCAAGAAATCTTATCAAGAAAATTTTGCTTTTGCCATTGGCAAAATTTCTTCGCTCATTACAAGCAATTTTTCTCTTTTTTTTTTTTTACTTATTTAGAAGCCAAGATTTTTTCTGCTTGTAATAAACAAAAATATTCTGCCAATAGAACAAGCAAAATTTTCTTGATAACATGCATCGCCTTAAAACAAGTTCCTTTATCTCACTGAAATGCTTCTCTTTAAGTGATTTTGTCTTATTTTGAGTGTGATATTTTCACTAGAAAATAGAAAAATATACTTGGTAAGATTTGAGTTTTTATCGGGGAAGTGCGATGTTCCTGTTTAGGCTCTAAAAATCTACTAAATTCTGGACGCTACCCACTCAGGACACTTGGATTACATTGGACGAGCAGTATGGAGGAATATCGACAAGTTTTTGTGGACTTTTATGGACATTTTTGTTTCGAGCGCTAAAAAAGGATGAGCAGAAGATGAAGGACCATCATTCTGTGGGTGAACTATCCCTTTAAGAAGAATGAAGCAAAGATCTGAGATGAGGCCGGAGTTCCTCTCAGCGTCTGATAAACATGGTTGTGAGGTGGAGTCGGAGGCGTGACGGTGGCTGCAGCACCGCAGAGGGAAGCTGGGGGCACCAGCATCACCATCCTGCTGGAAGCAGCAGCGCTGTCATCACCAATCGTTTTTTTATTTGTCTTCATCCCGGCCGAGCCGCGGCCGTCGGCACAGAGCGGTTAAAGGGTAGAAGCGTGTGAAAACATGTCAGGCCGCTAATCCTAATGGAAGCTGATGGCTTGCTGTCGTGCTGCGGAGCGGCTGATGGAGGGGTCGCGTCCCGGATCACGGCTTCCCAGAGTTCGGCTGTTCTCAGCTGACGCAACAATGCAGCTTTCAGAAAACGGAGACTCGGAGGGGGCGAGGATGGTTTTCTTTTTCTTTTTTTCCACCTTCTTCTGAGACCGGAGGGATTTGGGGATGCTTGTACTTCATTCCTGGAAGATGAAGATGCCTCACCCCGTTCCTCCCAGCAGCTTCATTTGTACCATAAAACGGCTTCTCAATGTTGTGTTCTGGGTGCAGACTTGTTGTGAACAAAGTTAATGTTTTTACCTCATTTGTAAATACAGAGAAAGATGAAATATGATTATCGCTTTTTGTCCATAAAAGCAGCGTTGGTTTGAAATGTGCAGCTTCAGACTAAATAAAATCCAACTGAAGATATTTTCTATCAAACATGATGGTGATGAGCTTTTGACAGTTACATAAGTGTTTTGTATTTGCTTTGATCTCTTTCTCAATAAATCCATTTATTTGCAGCAGACTGAACTGAATCATGACTCCATCTAAAAAACCTGGAGCATTTAGATTCCCAGCAAAGTCCATGAAGTCAGGATGCTCGGTGAATGTAAGTACAAACAGAACGCAGAAACTTCTCAGATGATGAAACGGACATTTTATTTCACTGAAAATATCAGCTGATCTGATGCAGCAACATGGCTTAAAGAGCAGTTCCAGGGTGATTTTTAATAGGAATGTTCGATATTGTCTTTTTTACAGATATCTTATTTACCGATATTGTCCAACTCTTAATTTCACCATCAGACATTCGTCTCCAACTCCAGAACTGGTCTCCTCACTTCCCACGTTTACAGACAGTTGTTAAAAGAAGTGGTGATCACACATGATGGTAATCATTAGAGATATCTGATATTATTGGCCGATATCTGCGTTAAAATGTGATATAGGAAATAATTGGTGTCTTTTTTTGGAGCGATATCTTTACTAAAGAAATCTTATGGGATCTTCTTCCATAAGGAAATCTGGCGCGTTCTTGTTGAGCTGTTAGCAGCTGTTAACTCCAGCATGTATCAAAGTCCCTGTTATCCTGGAAGAACATCATTTCCCAGCATTCCTTTCAGTCATGTGACTTTCAGTCGGACTGACTTGCTTTGAAGCTGCTGATAACATGTCTGGTTTTAAGTTGTTGGTTAAGTTACCAAGTTGTTAGAAACATTAGAATTAGACACATGTTGATAATACCTGATATATGGTAGTATCTGATACCTGCTAGTATCTGATATATGGTAGTATCTGATACCTGCTAGTATCTGATATATGCTAGTATCTGATACCTGCTAGTATCTGATATATGGTAGTATCTGATACCTGCTAGTATCTGATATATGGTAGTATCTGATACCTGCTAGTATCTGATATATGGTAGTATCTGATACCTGCTAGTATCTGATATATGGTAGTATCTAATACCTGCTAGTATCTGATATATGGTAGTATCTAATACCTGCTAGTATCTGATATATGGTAGTATCTAATACCTGCTAGTATCTGATATATGGTAGTATCTAATACCTGCTAGTATCTGATATATGGTAGTATCTAATACCTGCTAGTATCTGATATATGGTAGTATCTAATACCTGCTAGTATCTAATATATGGTAGTATCTAATACCTGCTAGTATCTGATATATGGTAGTATCAAATAGCTGCTAGTATCTGATATATGGTAGTATCTAATACTTGCTAGTATTAGATTTATGGTAGCATCTGATACCTGCTAGTATCTGATATATGGTAGTATCTAATACTTGCTAGTATTAGATTTATGGTAGCATCTGATACCTGCTAGTATCTGATATGTGGTAGTATCTAATACCTGCTAGTATCTGATATATGGAAGTATCTAATACCTGCTAGTATCTGATATATG
>JALJCO010002911.1:0-204203 GCA_023101725.1 Atherinomorus stipes | reverse complement strand
TGGAAACCATGAGCAGAGCAATTGTAAAGTACAGGGCCAGAAATACCACTTGTTGGTACAAAAACCTGGTGCTGAATGGAGGGAGGACAGACAATACACCCCACGGAAACGGCCTGATGAGCCACAGCTGTGTTCAACAAGGACCATTTAACACAGCTGTTCAATAAAGAAGAAAGAAATTCAAATACTCCATTTTATTTACATTTATCCTCTGATTTATTCAAACCCTCCCATTAAAAAAGGACAAAGAAATCAGCTACCAGTGAAATATATTGAAGTTGACAAAAGTAATATAACTTTTATAAAAACCATGACAATAATTTTGAACTGTGCTTCAACAGAAATGTTAAAAACAAAAAAGTAAACAAGCACGATGGGGCTCCTGAAGTAAAAATTTCCCCTCCCACATGTTCCACTAAGCCAAAAATGTCTATTGGACGTCTTGTCCAAGTTTAGATTGATTGGGGAGTTGGGTGAATTTCAGTCTATATTTTAGCATGAATCTAGAGGATAGAATTTAATCCATTATTAACTAAATACTAAATTAAAAACTGTAAGCTGTATATATGATGGCATAATGTTGGATAAAACATTTTTACCAGTTATTGATCAAAGTACAGTGTAGATTTAGATGAAGCTTGTTGAAGCTTAGATGACTTTAAAAAAAACAAAAAAAAAAAAACTGTTTGACCAATTGCAGCTGAGACGTCTAAGGACCATTAGACTTCTTTTAGACCAAAAAATGCTTGGTGGGGTGTGAAAGATCAGCAAGACACTGTTAAGTAAAACGTGAGGCGCATGGAGTGCTGCTGGGTGTAGAAAGAAATTTAGTTTCTGGTGCTTTTCAGTGTGGGGATCAAAAATACTGGGAAAAGAATTGAAGTACTGAGGCACTCAAGAAGTACAAAAATGAAAAGTCTTTATTAAATCATGGCTTGTTCAGGATAAAAAATCAACATGTTTCAGCCGTGGAGGCCTTCTATAAAGACAGCTTCCTAATATCAGTTTCAGGCAGTCACATGACCAGCATAGACAGGTGGAGTCACTTTACCTGATTAGAGTGAATGAGCAGGTCAATCAAGAGCAGCAGAGGAGGAAAAACATCAACATTATAGAGAGAAATATTTTAATTTATATAAATATATATACATTAAAAGCAAGCAAATACCTGGGTTTAATTTGGAGAACTTGATTTCTCTCCCTGTAAGAGTTTTGGCTCCCTGCACTAAAATGTAGATTCATATTGCCTCTGTTAATATTTCCGGAGGGTTTTCCCTCTGTGCACTTATTACTTTGAAAATAATTTCATTGAAGTTAAAAAAAAAATGGAACTACGAGGTACTCTTTATTTATAGCTTAAATGTATCCAAAGATAATTAGCTTTTACTTATTATTTTTCTTTCTCTCTCTTCTTTTTTGTGGTAAGATAAAGGCTAAATACTCTTTATTTTTCTTTCTATTTGGCAATATTTCTCTTGCCTTTGATATCCACAGAAAGTACTTTCAAATGGAACTTGATAAATATCTGTAGATTTATTTTTTCATTCAAACATTTTTTCCACTTTGAACTCTTGGTAGCCTATTTTGTACTTATATTTCATCATAGGTTTATAATTCAAAATGGCCAAGCAGCCGCAACCCCAGCCGATCCGGCCGCCCCGGACCGAGATGGTCTTGCCATTTCTACTCGGCTCTGGCGGCCAGATCAGCTCGGTTCGAGCGGCCAGACCATCTCAGTTTGGGGCAGGCAGTTCTGCTCATACAGCATCCAATTTTGGGGGGGAATTGAATTTGTAACAGGAAACACACAATTTAAAAAGTAAAATATGAAATCTTACTAAAAAAGATCAGATCGTTTTGGGCAGCCTGATTGGCTCGGTTTGCCGTAGGATGATTACATCAGCAGCAGCCCCAGGCCCCCGAGCCAATCTGGAAAGCCGAGCACATGTGGTACCTACACCAGCTTTACTGTGTTTAAACATGTAACCGACCCATTTCTTCAACAAATGAACCCTTAAAAAGAAAAAAAAAAAAAAGAGGGATATGTCCGCTGCCACCGGCTGAGTCTGGTGGGCGTTTAAAGGTTTTTATTTTATTTTATTTTCTAGTACTTAAGAAACGCGACCCGGACGGTACCGCTAGCTTGCCTACCGCAGTTCAACACGAGCTCTAACTGTTTCAATCCAGGCTGATCGCTGGTTCATGGATCACGGGAAACCAGTAAAAACGTATTCCCCATCTAGGGGAGTTCTCCCATCGTCCATTAAAGCAGTCAAAAGTACAAAAATAGTCCGGCATCGTTGTGATTAACCTCGTAAAGACCAGTCTCTATTCTATTCCAATGGGCCTCCAAAGCTTCCTGGCCTTCAGCGGCAGTTGCGGCAGTTGCATGTGCGAGTGACGTATGCAAAAAAACACAAAAAGAGTCCATTGCTCACAAGTTGGGGAGATGCAGAGGGGCAGGGGAACTGCTCCACGTTCATTTTCTAATTTCCTGGGCATTGTTAAAGATGTTAACATTAAAAAAAAACTATGGACTAATCCGGCCAAACGCCACAACTAGACTGTCCGCCAATGCGAGGGAAGCGTTTTTTGTGCATATGTAGAACAGATGAGAATCAGATTTTTTTTCTTAACAACACAGAGGAAATCTGGAAGGACTGTGACATTCCTGGTTGTTGGAACAGCAGAGGAAAACTTTAATTGTGGTAAGAAGTGAATAAGATGATCACGGACATTTATTTAATGAAGATTTCTCCTGTCTGTGACAAAAGTGGACGGTGCTGCTCAGTCCACTGATGTCAGTGTGTTTGTATCATAGACTGTATCAAAATTGATGGACGTATTATCCGGGTACTTCTGAATAAGCGAGAGTGAAGCCAGTTGGACGTGTCCTACCGTCGCCATCTTGGCCTCATGACGCATTTTGTCAGTCCCGGAAATACAGAAATGGGCAAAGAGGTGGAGCTGTGAATGTGGTGGATGAATGACTGACACCCTCGGAGCTTCCCACAGCTAAGCTAACTGAGCTAACCCAAAGCTAATGGAGGTAGGCAGGCGCTAAAGACTGCTGTTAGCAGCAGGCTTACGCCAGCGCGGTTTAGCTTTTCCTTCTTTCTGCACTAACTCCCAGCTGCCGGATAACGCCGCACATTTTAAATCAGTAAGTTACTATGTCACTAGAAATAATTTATTTCCTTTACTCAAGTTTTTTAAATTAAGATTTCATGTAGTTAAGACTAGTTTCTGAGTACTGAGTACTAATGTTTATACTTGTTCGTATTTTGCTTTTTTGTTAATTATACACAATGAAGGCTCTTTCATTCAAGAAAAAACTGCACTGTTAAAAAAATCTGTAATATCACAGATTTTTTTTTGTGATATACAACATTTTTTCCACATTTTTCAAAAATCTGGAAAATAATGATAAAATTATGGAAATAGGCTGTGAATGTACAAGTCTGAGATGAAAAGCCTGTAACTGTAAAAATTTGAGTTAAGTGTTTACTGCCTTTGTTATGTTCACATTCAGAAGAAGTTGCTGAGAAAGTCAGTTAAGTTTGGATGTTAAAGTTGCACCATGAGTTTGAAGGACAGTTCAAGGAGATAAACTCCTTGATTTCCAGAACGCAACCAACATAATTTATTTGAAAGTTGTGTTGCTGTTCTATCACAGACTCTGGATTTACTCATAGTGCAAACTCTACCGTGTAAATTTGCACTAAAAACAAATATTAATGCAGCAGTGGCGGCCTTTGGACAAGCCAATAGTGACTGCTCTCCCTGAAGAGTTGGCAACAGTAATATCCACAGTTTTTACCGTACGTCTAGGTGACTTTCTTATTATACATCTTAACGTCTTCAATAAACATTAAAATGCCAAAAAAAAACAAAGATTTCATGTAAAAGCAATGTTTTAAACTGTATTTTTATCATGGAAAATTACTGTATTTTTCTGAGAAAGTTTTTTTCTGTAATTTTACGGTATTTTTCTGGCACCCCAGCCGCCAGAATATTACCGTTTTTTTACGTCTTTTTTTTTTTTTTTTTTTTTACAGTGTGCTCTCACAACTACAGCAGATTAACCCCTGTTTATATTAATGTTTTTTTTTAGTTTCTGCACATTTTACCAATGTTGATCAAGGTTTAGGATGTGACAAGTTTTCCCTTTTATTACAACTTTATTCCAGTATCTCTGAAAGGTCACGATGGCTGCTTCTAATCCATCCACATCTGCCACGCAGAGCAAAAACTGCAAGTACCTGTCTTGGCAACTTCAGACTGCGGTTTCCACACTGAAATGTATCATATTTATTACATAATTTATTTATTTATCTAATATTAATTATTATTATGTAGGCCATAAATGTAGTGTTTTTGTCAGCTGTTGCCCATTTCTTGTTATTTAGCAACATGGGATGTTGCTAAATAACTTGGATGGGAGCTAAATGCTCCCATCCAAGTAAGCAATTGCGCAAGTGTCTGATAAACATCAAAAGCTTACAGAACCTGATATTCCTAGGTGGTCTCCCATACAAGTACTAAGGAGGCCCAAACGTTTTTGGCTTCAGAGATCAGACGAGTTCGGGCGCTCTGACGGTGGTGTGGCCGTAAGCTGCATGAAACCTGGTTTGCTTGCACCTTAAAGTGTGTTTCTCCTCTGCATTGATTCCTCAGTTGGTCAAAACCTACATCTTTTAAAAAAAGAACACATCCCCAGGTCATCCAGAACCTGTGGCAGAAACTCAAAAGGTGGTTAAAATCATAGAGAACTTAATGGTGTCCCATATAGGTATGAAGTGGGCTCAAGCTTGGACAAAACTGTCTGATCACAGGACAAGTGGGCAATCACGCAAGAGTCTGCTCCACGAAACATCAAAAGATTACAGTTCCTGATATTCCTAGGTGGTCCAAGAAACATCAAAAGCTTACATCCCTTCATCCAACATGCATCCAGGGGTGTGCACCCACTTCGGCACTCACACGCGTCCCCAAAGCTCGTGCACGCTTCCTGGGTCACGTGCATGTTTTTGGAGCATGTGTGTGCATGAAAAATATGCAGTGTTGCAATGGGACATTTGGGAACAATTTATGTGTGACAAATGTCCCATTCAAGGGTTAGAGCTGGTTCATACCACAAGGGACATTTGTGTAATACATTATAATTAGGAAACATAGGAACTTTCGGGACATTTGGGAACAATTTATGTGGGACAAATGTCCCATTCATTTGCATGGGACATTTGCCATTAAAAAATGTTCCCCCGTGGCACTGTTGTTCACCAATGTCCCATTCAAATGTGTGACAAATGTCCCTGGATGAACAAGGGTCTGGATGATTGGAGTATTACCTACAATTGAGTGTCCTAAGCCTGGGTACAGTTGGGTATTTACCCTGCACCTTCCTTCCATTCAAATGTGTGGCAAATGTCCCTGGATGACGAAGGGTCAGGATGATCGGGGCATTACCCACAATGGATGACCCAAGCCTGGGTATGGGTGGGGATATTTGGCCTTCACCTTCCTTCCATTCAAATGTGTGCCAAATGTCCCACGTGGTTAAAGCTTGGACTAACCTTTGAAAGGGACATTTGCCATTAACAAAATGTTCCCCCGTTGCGCTGTTGTTCCCTAATGTCCCACTTAAATGTATCCCAAATGTCCCACCCCATTGGGGACCATATCTTTGCAATCGTGTGGTGCAATGGCCTGAAACTAATAGCATTTGATCCCCCCCATATGCTGTTCAAGCTCTCCGAAACGCAAGCTTCTACGTGCACATCAGAACAAACTCAGTCCAGCTGCCACATATCAACACCAGAGTGACGTGTCTACGATCGGGACATCAAACTGAGTAATGCATGTGATTTTGGTGTTTATATGCTCGAGGGATGATTTTATATGAATTTCTAAACATACACAGAGAAAATACACATGCACCTGACCTTATTGGTCTGTTTGGACCCTTTTGGTACCACTTGTGGCCAAATGTCCCTTTTAGACCCTTGTGGCTGCATCGCAGGTTTGTGGAGCTTGGGCGCCCCCAAATGGTGAAATTGGGTACGGCACATTGTACCCCATGTGTCCCGATTGTACCGCAATGTCACAATGGGATGTATGCCAAATGTCCCACTGCAAGGACACCATGGTGCAATCGAGACAATGGCCCCATAACGCCCATGTTAAATGAGGGACTTTAGGCTGTAAAGGTCTAGTCAGGTTTTATTAATCACCACTTTTATGAACTGGAATGACTTTGGCTATTTTTATTTTGTCAGGAAAATTCCAGTTAAGAATGATCTGTCACAAATAAAGGTGAGAGGTTTAACAATCAATAACTTCTTTTACAATAGCCATGTCAATGTCATCACAGTCTTTGGATCCCTTAGTTTTGATTTTTTTTTTTACTACTTCTGTGACCTCACTTTCACTCACTCCTCCAAGAAACATTGTATTGATATTATTGAGTGTATTATCAAAATTCTCATCTGTAACCTTTAGCAACTCATTTACCAAATTAGGACCAATATTCACAAAGAACTGATTGAAGACTTCAACAATATCTTCCTTATCTTCTATTATAGAGTTTTTATGTTTCATATATATTGGGAGAACTCTGTCTTTATGATTTTTAATTACACTATTAATCACCTTCCATGTGCCCTTAATATCATTACTGGGTTTTTGCAGTAACCTATCATAACAATTTTGTTTTTGCTTTCTCAGCACAATTGTTAATTTATTTTTATGTTTTATATTTTCCTTCTTTTTCTGGGTTGGAGACCTAATGAACTCCATATATAACCTGTTTTTCTTTTTACATGACTTTTCCAAACTTTTTGTCATCCAGGGAGTCAATCTGGCTTTTGATGTCTGTCTATACTCTTTAAAGGGACAGTAATGGTTATAGATTCTTAAAAATATTTCCAAAAATGTATTATATGCCTCATTAACCTATCCCAGCTATTATTAGGCGAGAGGCGGGGTACACCCTGGACAGGTTGCCAGTCTGTTGCAGGGCTACATTAACATTATCAACATAAACATTTTGCCAATTGTAATTTAATAACTCTGCTTTCATTCTTTCCACAGCTTCAAATGATTTTACTCTGACTAAATTAGTAATTTGTTTTATCATATTTGTATTTATCTGCTCACTAATGTCCAACACTGTAAGCACTGGCAATGATCAGTAATATCAGTTATCAACAATCCACTTTTTGTTTTCACATTGAAATTATTCATAAATATGTTATCAATCAGTGTAGTGCTGTCTTTAGTTATTCCAGTAGGTCAATGGATAGAATCCCAAACCAAACATGGTATTGACAAATTCATTTGTTTCGTTATGCTCATTATATTTTTGAAAATCAATGTTACATGTTAAAATGTTAAAATCTCCAAATTATCAACAGAAAATGGCCGCGTTTCCCAGTTAAGATTCTTCTTTGGATTAAAGAAGGCCTCAAGGAAGCTCTTCCCAACAAAGGATCGCAAAGATACGCCCGTTTCCCAGATTGCTTCTTTCACGCGTTCTTATTTCCTGAGAAACGTCTTGGCTACGCTACATCTTTAGAAGGTCCTAACAGAAGCTATCCACTTCCGGGGGTGCTGAAAAAAAAGCAATCGAGGTCAGGTATACCGATCGACACCATTCATTTAGTGTGGAGGTTATTTTCCGACGCTGATATTGAGCCCATTTATACGTTTATGTGTTTGTGCAAGAAGACAAACTGTTAAAAATATGCATGTGATTACCAGTGATTGCAAATATTCATTGAAAAGCTCATTGTATATTGTGTAATTGGCCAAATTGTGCTAAACAGGTGTAGGCGATTGGAAATTTACAGATGCCCTATAAATAATGGTCATTCTGACGCTATTTGTTGACGTAATGGCTGAAGGGAACCCCACCAAGAGGATGAAGCGCTCTCCGGCCTTCACGCCAGAGGAGATGGCGATTCTGATTGAAGAAGTGGCAGGTAAAAAAAAGCATTCTCTTTGGAGGGACAAAGGGGAAAAAAGACATAGAAGCAAAGGCCAGGGCATGGCAATCAATAGCGCTGAAAATGTCCCCATCCAGCCCTTGCAGTGTGCGCGACTGACACCGACGCCTTGCTGAGTCCGGTTCCATCCCCCACTACCTCCAGAAAGCTCCCCACCGCGTAGAAACGCAACGCAGCCAGGCACTGCACCTCTGGGCTCAGAGCAAAGTTGCACCTTGTGGGCCTCCTGATGTGTGGAGCAACTATTTGAATGATCCGCTCGATTTCGTCGCGCGGTAGCCTGTAACGCATCTGAATAGCGCGATCTGACAGCACATCTAGAGGACTGAAATGCTGGCGCATGAAAGCATGTACATACACAGTGTCACTCCGTCTACGGCGACGCTGTTGGTTTGCTACCAAAATTTGCTGTAAAGCAGCCATGATGTCTGATACGGGTATGCATAAATGGCCATGCTTTTATTGAGCGAAGCAGGTGCATCTCATCATGAACAGCTGACAAATGCGTAAATATGACGTGAGTCCTCATAGATTGCGTATAATTTGCGTACAATTCCTACCGCAATGTTTTTGTTTCTGTGGTTGATACCCACAGCTTTATCTAACGTAAGCTAAGTATAGGGAGGCCTATCTTGCCATAATGATTAAACTTAACCACAATATTTTCTGTCATTCACTCGGTAACTACAGTTTTCTTCCATCATAGCTGATTGACATTATGACATGAGTGAGAAAACATGACTCAAAATACAACAACTGATCCGTGAATAGGTCCATTTTTAATAATTTCCATTTTCTACTTTTTTTTTTCACGGGAAATAGTGTCGTTTCCAAAAGTGACCAGTAGATGGGCCTGTTGTTCCCTTAGCAGGGGGAACGTTAAAGAAGGGTCGAAAGAGTGGGTCTGGCCGCTCCTGAAAATAAAGAAGCTACTGAGTTAAGAGCGCATCTGGGAAACGCAACGTCCAAACAAGGCACCTTTTAAGAAGTGACTTAAGGAGGACCTCAGCGTTAAGAGTGTCTTAACTAATCTGGGAAACGCGGCCAATGTCATTTTAGCATTAACCTCACATTTTAGCCCCACTCTAAGAAACAGTGCAACGCCACTAGAGTTTGACTCTGTGGTGTCGTTGTGCCATAGTTGGTGTTTCCCCCATTTGTTGAGGCCCGTTAACGGTCTGTTGAATCAGGATTTGGCCTGGAAGGTTCCGTGGAAATCTGGCACTCTCTTTAGCAAAGTTAAACTGTGAAGGCCGACTCACAGGCAGGTGCACGCCACATTCTGTGTGCGGCACAACCTCTGGAGCTATGTGTGGTGCACATGGATCCGTGTGAATCGATCAGAAGGGAGCGGCCATAGATGTACCGTATCTGAGAGCGGCATTCAGAATAAGCGTGTTCCCAGCAACGTTCATCGGGCAGAAATACAGCACACGTTCACGTTCATCCAAAACATGAACGAGGTCATGAACGATCATTCAGGAATAACACTGGGCTGGACATCCTGACCAGTAGGAGGTTATTTCATTATTATTCCATCATGGTTGTCGTAAAAGTTAAATGTTAAGCCACAGGTATAAATTCTAAAGGATGTCAAATACCTGAATGTGAGCAGAGTGAAGCAGCAATACAACATAGAGGATGATCCACTGGGGCCTTCAGACAAAGAGATGGCAAAATAATGCATCTAAAGCTGGAACAGAGGCAAGACTGTGACTGAAAGGAGAAGATGTAAGTGTCCATGTGCATGCATGCTCTGGATCTGCTGAACAACCCTCAGGGTACATCCCTGCCATCCCCCTTTCAAATACTGCTAAGATAGATGATTGAAGATGGAAAGTACAAAGGAGTAAATGAAAGCATTGCCAGCAGGGAACGAAGGATGGAGCGACAATGACGGGGAGACGGAGGACGAACAAATGAATGAAAAAGAAGAGGGGAAATAAAAGGGGAAGAAATGGAGAAGATGAGATTGGGAAAGATTGATGTTTGCTGGTGAAGAAACATCCTGCAGTACTGAGAATCAAACCAGCTACAGAAATGCCACAACTGACTGCTGACGCACACCAGTCTCAACATGAACATAAATCATCGCTCAAAATGCAATTATATGATAATTCACAGTACAATTCAATTCAGGGCGCTATTCAGATCCTCTCAGAAATGGCAACTCGTTCCAAACACATTTGTCAATGCCATTAGCATAGAAATAAGTTCCTGTCCAACACCCCTGCAGGCTGCTGAGTGACTCCATGGAAATATGAGCTAGAATGAGAAGTCGTCCAGAGGCAGCACTTGACATTTGATGCAATCAGCACTAACAAGTAAAGAGTTTTAAATCTTACATGGTCAGTCTTCTGACTCCTGACTTCCTTTTACATGAAGGCGGGAATGATGGATCTTATTTCTAGAGCCCGACCGATATATCGGCCGGGCCGATTTTGGCGTCTGGCTCATTAATCGGCCAAAATGTGGCCGATATGAAAATTCTAGTTTTGCTTCAAACGGCAAAAAGAAACTTCTGCTGCGCGCTTCTGCTCTCCCCCCTCCCTTCCTGAAAGCTGCTCGTGCTGCTCTTTGCCTCCTCCCCCTCCCCTTACAGAGAGCAGCGCTTTCTCTGCACCCCCTCCCTCCTCCCCCTCGCACACACACGCGCTACGCAGGCAGAGTTCAGCAGACTGATGCAGACGTTTAGTTTCCTCCTGATAAGCTGAAACTTTCTAAAACTACATAAAACTACACTTTAGTGCTCCGTGACAACAAACGTCCTCGAGGAAACACGCTGTTAGAGCGCATTAAGGAGAGCAGGCGAGTTTTAAATGCGCTAGTTTTAGCGACAATATTAGCATTTAACAGTGCAAGTTGCCCCTTTGTGAAATAAACAAAGATGCAGCTGCTAACTCCATCTCTACTATTAGCTAATGTTACTGTTATACAGCTGCTAACTCCATCTCTGCTATTAGCTAATGTCAGACTGTTATACAGCTGCTAACTCCATCTCTGCTATTAGCTAATGTCAGACTGTTATACAGCTGCTAACTCCATCTCTACTATTAGCTAATGTCAGACTGTTATACAGCTGCTAACTCCATCTCTACTATTAGCTAATGTCAGACTGTTATACAGCTGCTATCTCCATCTCTACTATTAGCTAATGTCAGACTGTTATATAGCTGCTAACTCCATCTCTACTATTAGCTAATGTCAGACTGTTATACAGCAGCTAACTCCATCTCTACTATTAGCTAATGTCAGACTGTTATACAGCTGCTAACTCCATCTCTACTATTAGCTAATGTCAGACTGTTATACAGCAGCTAACTCCATCTCTACTATTAGCTAATGTCAGACTGTTATACAGCTGCTAACTCCATCTCTACTATTAGCTAATGTCAGACTGTTATACAGCTGCTAACTCCATCTCTACTATTAGCTAATGTCAGACTGTTATACAGCTGCTAACTCCATCTCTGCTATTAGCTAATGTCAGACTGTTGTACAGCTGCTAACACCATCTCTACTATTAGCTAATGTCAGACTGTTATACAGCTGCTAACTCCATCTCTACTATTAGCTAATGTCAGACTGTTATACAGCTGCTAACTCCATCTCTACTATTAGCTAATGTCAGACTGTTATACAGCTGCTAACTCCATCTCTACTATTAGCTAATGTCAGACTGTTATACAGCTGCTAACTCCATCTCTACTATTAGCTAATGTCAGACTGTTATACAGCTGCTAACTCCATCTCTACTATTAGCTAATGTCAGACTGTTATACAGCTGCTAACTCCATCTCTACTATTAGCTAATGTCAGACTGTTATGCAGCTGCTAACTCCATCTCTACTATTAGCTAATGTCAGACTGTTATGCAGCTGCTAACTCCATCTCTACTATTAGCTAATGTTAGACTGTTATACAGCTGCTAACTCCATCTCTACTATTAGCTAATGTCAGACTGTTATACAGCTGCTAACTCCATCTCTACTATTAGCTAATGTCAGACTGTTTTACAGCTGCTAACTCCATCTCTACTATTAGCTAATGTCAGACTGTTATACAGCAGTAAACGCTGTGTAAGTCGCCTCTTTGTGACACAAACGAGATGAATGCAACTGTTAACTTCCATCTCCACTGTTATCTAATATATAATTATTATATTGTGTCCCTCTATACTTCATGCCATGCAGGTTTTACTGGGACTCATAAATTCAGAAGTTTAAGTTTTCATTAAACTAATTAAAAGGCTCCAACTAATGTATTTATTTGTAATTCTGTTTAGATATAAAAGCTGCAACATTGCTCTTAAATCTAGTTTAGTCCCTTGTGTTAAGTGGAAGATGGAACTTTTTGAAGCTTAAAGATGACAAATTTACATTTCTAAGGTGTTTTAGTGAATGAGTCTTTAAAAATATATCATTTAAAAACACCTTCCATTAGTCTGTGTGTTATCACTGTAAGCTCTTTGCAGCAACTTGTTTTCATTTTGAAATGGTCATCTATAGTATTGAAATCTAATTACTAAAATACTCTAAATGTATATATATTCATTCCCAGGCAGAGGAGAAGAGTAAGGTGTGGAGCCACTTCACAAAGATTTAACAGGTGTTAGATGCAACATCTGTGGTGTGAACGTTAACCTGGGCTGCAGCACCAGTAAGGCAGAAAACACAACAAATCTGTGTCACCACCTAAAACATCATCACAGATTCTGGATGATCTGATTCTTAGTGTTGAATCACATTTTGGTCATTATAAGAATTTAAGTTGGACTACAGTTAGACAGTATATATGTCCATGTTCGTTTTTTAATATCCTGGCTGATATATATTGGCTGACATCGGATATCGGCCGATATCGGATATCGGCCAATATATCGGATATCGGGTTTTTTAAAGCCCCCAATATCGGTATCGGAATCGGCCTCAAAAATCCCATATCGGTCGGGCTCTACTTATTTCAGATGTGTTTGGGTGAAGTTGTAGTTCGTTTTGACGGAACAATGTCCAATTAAAACATTCACATTTGAATATGTAGAAATGAACTTGCTGACATTCTTTAGACATTACCGTGCCTCGCAAAAGAAGCATTCAGGAAAGGAAAGGATTTCCGGTTCAGCCTGTGGGACGGGTTGTGGCGGTCGATTTGAAGACTGAAGTAAACAAATGAATGAGATATTGTTCATAATCCAGACGACAGATTGTATAGTAACCTTTAGTATAGTATATATATACCGATATAACAGTCGTAGTAGTAGTCATAGTAGTAGTAGTAGTAGTCGTAGTAGTATGAGATGAAGCCGTTTATGAAGTGTCAGCGACGTGAAGGGACAACAGCTGAACGCTGCTGCGTTCCTTTGTGTGCCGCGTCGGCTGGATATAATTCTGTTATTAGTTTTCACACATTTCCATCGGATGATCAACTACGAAAGAGATGGATTGTAAATATAAGAAGGGAAAACTTCATCATCTGCATCATCATCATCACACCCGTGTCTGCAGTAGACACTTTACAGCGCAGGATGTCAAAGAGCCGAGTGAGGCAGGTGGGAGGAGGAGGCTGAAACCGGCACCATTCCAGTCCTGTTTCAGTGGAACAATTATTCTCTTGGGGAGAGAAGACTGTCTGTATGGGAATGTACAACTAGACCAGAGAAGGTGGAAACTAGGGAAAAAATGTTCATGCTCAAGACCACGATGACTGCGCCGGCCCGGATCCTGCCTTTGTGGACTTCGAGAGGAGGTTGCTCAACTAAGACAGCTGCTGGAGCATATGAGCGATATGTGAGTGATATTTATCGTTATTACAACATGGTGTCCGAATCAACAACATTTTTAATATATAACTGTCCATAGACCGTTAATAGAGATCTGTCCCTGTCCTCTGATGCTGCCTCCGAGCTACCGGTGTTAGCTAAACACTTACCTTCATAATCGTGTATGAAGTTGGTTATATACAACTTAAAGCCGCAGTGTGCTTCTGAAAAATCCTGTGGACATCGTCCACGTTGATGCGAGGCAGGTCTTGAAGACAGCACATAAAAAATGTCATTTTACCCGTTGTTGTGACCACAGACCGCAAACAGCAGTTGTGGCAGTGCTGAACCGAAAGTCGTGGGGCTGACTTGTCGTAAACAGGAGTGACCGTGCATAAACCCTATTAATCAATAATTATGACTAAACTGTAACTTTAACAGCTTGACATCTGGCAGAAATGGATTCAGCGCCAAAACATACCATAGGAACAACCAAGAAAACACCTTTACCCCAAAATGAAATAAAAAACTTGTTGGATGTACTTAAGTCAATAAAGGACAGTGGTC
Organism: Atherinomorus stipes; assembly: GCA_023101725.1. Classification (NCBI taxonomy): domain Eukaryota; kingdom Metazoa; phylum Chordata; class Actinopteri; order Atheriniformes; family Atherinidae; genus Atherinomorus; species Atherinomorus stipes. Next base: position 189,872 of record JALJCO010002911.1, on the reverse strand, counting down.
ACACACAGATGACTTGCTTTGCCAACAACTTTAAAAACTGAGTTAAATTCACACAAATTATTCATGTTAAATAAACCTGTATTTCATGTTGATACAATAAGACTGAAACGTGTTTTGATGAAGTAATTTGAATTTTTAAACATTTTAGACTTGCACAATATTATCACTTAATCCCAAAACTATCCAATAACTTGCACTCCAATACCATTTGGTCACTTATACTCATACACACATTATTATTATTAGGGGAGAGCGGGGTAATGTGATACAGTTTTTACATTTGCTCCCCTCTTGCCAAGATAAAATGATATATCTGTAAAATTTACACATTTCCCATTAATTCAGGACATTTCCTAGTTATGGAAATGATCAGAATGTTTTTAGGACAAAGGGCAAAGAAAATATGATTGTTTTAAAAAAAGTGTTCTTGTGTCTCACTTTACCCCAGCCTCAGGGTAAAGTGAGACAAACACAAAAAATCAGTGGGGTGAAGTGAACCAGTTAGTGGGTAAGCTGATCCTCTTAGATTTTCCACTTCAAAACTACCATAACAACCCATTTTTAACAACTACAGTTAGACTGACAACCGCACATTCCAAAACTACTGTCAGAAACTTAACAAAATCATGGGGATTGGTTGAATAAGACCAATACTTGAAATTTTTCCAAAGTAGGGCTGCCATGATAAATCGACTAATCAACTATTCTATCAAAATAATTGACAACAAATTTTATAATTGACAGATCATTTATTGTTCATAAGCTTTGTTTTTCCTCTAAAAATTGTCGCTGTACCTTCTGGTGCCTTGTCTTTCTGTCTGGTCAGCTTCTAGAATTTTATATTGACATAAATAAACATAAACACTACCAGAAAAGTTTGGACATGTTTTCCCATTAGATTTAATTAGAAAGATTCCAAACTTTAGACTGGATCTGTAAATATGCAACAATTTTCGTACCATCCGATTAGTCAACTAATCGTCAAAATAATGGGTGACTATTCAATTATCAAAAAGATCATTTGTGGCAGCCCAAATCCAAAGTACTTTAAAAGTAAAAGAAATGCCACATAAAATAAGTCAAAATGTTTAAATTAACATTTACAGTGTGGGGTCAGGACAAAGGACAATCAGAACCTAGTATGCAGCCTCGGATCAGAACACGGGACCATCAGAACCTGTTAGAAGAGCCTGGACTCTGGGCTTTTTATGACATCAAAAATAAAACATAGGTAATGTAATATTACACAAAAACATGTTTAAGACTAAACTAAACTTGTGCTTCGTGCTTCAAGACAGTGTCTCACTTTACCCCACAGCCACTTTTTTTAGAAAATCCGGCTAATCTTTTTTAGCGATTCCGGCTAATCTTTAACCAGCATCAAGTACATGGTTTTACATGTTAGAGGTTCATGTTTGATAGAAGTTTTTCTACCTGAATCAATTTGCTTTGACACAACAGCTGATAAAGTTCACAGCACCAGCACAACTTCTCCTTCCTGTCAAGTGGGTAATGAGAGGGGCTTGAAAACATCCTGGTCACCTGACCACAAATGTGTTTATTTACTGAGAAACAGCAGGTGTCTCACATTACCCGATGTCTCAGATTACCCCGCTCTCCCCTATTATTATTATTATAATACACATTATTTCAAATTACATCCAAGGTGTCCAGCTCCAGTCCTTGAGGACCACAATCCTGCAGGTTTTCTATGCCACCCTGCTCCAACACACCTGACTCAAATTAGTGAGTCAGGAAGAACATGAAGAACAAGTACATGTTCTTCTGAAAGCCGGTGTCAGTCCAAGTCCAGCCAGCAACCTCTCACTTCGCCTGGGTGTTGGTATGAGATAACACCGCGTGGAGACACCGGGATGCTCCGGTATGGCAGGGATGGGACGGTCCTGCAGCCACGCAGCCGCCATATTGACCCTTTTCACTGTGTCAGCTAATACCTAGATGGAGGGATGTTTATGTGAACAAGACGGGACTTTCTGATCACTACAATTATTATTCTGCTAGGTAGCCATAATCTCTTTGAGCCGATGCTCAGTGTTGTTGTTAGCCATTATGCTAAGTTAGCTATATCAGGGCAGTTAGAAGTCAAAGTTGTTTTAAGGACACGACTGTAAATATGATCATGTTCTGCCTCATCTAAATACTAAAATCCTACAAAAGGTGCTGAACTGATTATTAAAGCTGCTCTCAGAGCAGTGGTGTCCAAAGTCGGTCCTCAAGGGCCACTGTCCTGATGGTTTTCCATGCCTCCTTGCACCAGCACAGCTGACTTAAATTAAATGCTTATGAATTTGAGTCAGTTGTGTGTTGGAGAAGGGAGACATGGAAAACCTACAAGATTGTGGCCCTCGACGACCGGAGCTGGACACCCCTGTCTTAGAGTATAGACAGTAAATAAAGAATAAAGCAGAGTCCACCACTAGAGAGCAGCTACTACTGTTAGCAGCCAAGGCTAGCACCGTTAGCTCTCGAGGCAGAAATTGTGATGGAATCTAAATAAAGTGTCAAATTCTCTCCTTCCAGTTGTTGTGGTTGGGGCAGCAGTGGCTCAGATGGTAGAGCAGGTCGGCCAATGATCGAAGGATCGGCGGTTTGAATCCCGATCCCCCAGCCATATATCGTTGTGTCCTTGGGCAAGACACCCAACCCCCCTTGCCTGCAGTAAGGCCCTCGCTGGTGTATGAATGTGTGTGAATGTTCCAGTGGTGGTCGGAGGGGCCGTAGGCGCGAAATGGCTGCCACGTTTCCGTCAGTCTGCCCCAGGGCAGCTGTGGCTACATACATACATAGCTTACCATCACCAAGTATGAATGAGGAGTGAAAGAATAATGGACCTATTGTGAGCGCTTTGAGTACCTTGCAAGAAAAAGCATGATATACACTACTCACAAAAAGTTAGGGATATTCAACTTTTGGTTTTTGGAGAACAGAATGATGTAGAATAAGTATTTAACCATTGAACAATGTACATGTGCATTGAAAAGTTTAGAGAAAGGTTATTTAGTTCACCTGGAAAGTTTGGTGTGGATTTTAGATTCATTCTGACATCATACAAAAAGTCAAATATCCTTAACTAGGGCTGGACAATATAGAAAAAAAGATTATCGATAAAAAAAATCTGTATCGATCGATATCAATATTCATTTAAAAAAAAAGAGCCATTATCAAATTAAAAGCTATTTTAGGTGCAGCCCTGGCCATTTAAGCTTTTGCTGAATGACCTACTCTTAATAAAGATCAAACTAAAGCCGTTTTCAGACTTGCATTGTGGAACATGAGCGGTAAAGTCCATCTGCTCTTTGAACAGACTAGTCTTTTCAAACATGCTGCTTCCTTACGGTCTTATCGTGTCCCAGTGCTTTCATACATCACGAAATGTTGCAGAAAAGTCAGCACAGCCCCGCTCTCCCTTCAACTCTGTCCAGAACATTTTCTTGTGCTTTCAGCCAAAACGACGTGCTGCAACATTTCCGCTCTTGTGACATGTAGGCCAGCCGGTACATCTGCTACATCTCTGAGGTAAAAGATACGCATGTCTGAATGCAGACGGTATAAAGGACAGAGTTCACAATATTTCCGCTTTCCAGTGGAAGTCTGAAAGGAGCATAACACTGAATTCCAATTCAGCCTTTGCCTGGTCTGCGTTTGTGATTGGTTTGGCGGAGGGAGTGACTGTAGTATCATGCTACCTGATAGGCTATAGCGGAAAACTGTGCTTCTATATTGAACTTTTATTGACCCTCTTTTTTTATATTGAAAAAACCTCTATCGATCGATATATATTGATATTGAATTATCGTCCAGCCCTATCCTTAACTTTTTGTGAGTAGTGTAAATCAAATCCATTATTATTATCGTTATTATTATTACTGTGGTACCCGCAGACAAAGCAATGAATGCTTCTCATGTTTGAACACTTACAGCATTAAATAGCATCAAATCTTTTCATGTAGCTCATCCACAGAGGCGCTGGTAGACAACCGCAACACTGACTAACAAGGGGCAAGCAAGTTGTTGGTCAAAATGGCGGCGCCCATCCTGACTTCCTTAATAAGGTGAACAGGCAAATAAGGTTGTAGTCAATCAAAAATTAAGCCAACTTGGTCTCCAGGTAGATCATATCATTACAGTACCCAACCCTTTTACAGAAGAGGGAAATCTGGCATACCAAAACAAACCCCTATGAAAAAAGTGAAGTTTCTTTTTTGGTGAATTGACACATGCAGCAATATCAGCTACATAATGTATATTGTTATGATGTCATCACTCCTTTAAATAAAATAAAGTGCTGATGACATGACCTTAACTTCAGTAACTTTGCCGGAGAACAGCACACCAAGACCAAATCAGTATTTCTGTGCAGTTAGAAGTTAATCAGACGTGTATTTATGTAAATATCTCATGTTTCTTTTTCTTTTTTTTTCTTTTCTTTTTTGTTATACTTGTATGATCCCCGACGGGAAATTAGGGCTCTGCATTTTACCCATCTCTGTACTGTGAGTATCAGAGAGCAGTGGGCTGCTACTTAAAGCGCCCGGGGAGCAGTTGGTGGGGGGTTAAGGACCTTGCTCAGGGGTCCATAGTGGTACACCCAGGGGTCGTGTCGGGGAATCGAACCCGGTCCTCTGCGCCCAAGCCCACGACGCTACCACTGGGAGGAGGTTACTACCACTTAGGAGGCTCGGCTAACCCCGGCTTAACCCCCACAATCTGCTCCCCGGGCGCTTTAAGTAGCAGCCCACTGCTCTCTGATACTCACAGAGTACAGAGATGGGTAAAATGCAGAGCCCTAATTTCCCCTCGGGGATCATACCAGTATAACAAAAAAAAAAAAAAATAAAAAAATAAATATAGTTTTCAGTCGCTAACCTAGCCTCCATGATGTGTCATCAGTGACATTTAGAGTTGCGGTCCGCCCATTGAGTTACATGTATAATCTAAGCCGTGGAAAACATGAAAGATGCTCCAGAACAACTGGACTGGAACTGGTTTGTGGTGGATCATCAGCCAGTTCAGAAAAGTGATGATGATGATGAGGAATTTGGGGAAATCACATTTTACAAGCTAGAACCAGAGTAGAACTGTAGCAGCTGCCTACAGTCTGTCTCCACCCTCAGGTCCACTGGTTCAGATAAAAGCCTGCAAGACCACACCGAGGGAACCAGAACTGTAAGGAACGACCCGGAACAGACCAAGCAGACCCACAACTCGAGGAGTTGCAGCGGTTTGACAAAGAGCCAGGCGTGACAGAGACACTCGTTCCCTGCGTTAGCTCGCGGCTAATGGCTAGCCGCTGTAAATAATTAGCCTTTAAAAAATGAAAAGATAACAACTTCCATGGTTCCGGTGGAGTTTTAAATAGTTCCTGTCCTGTTTTATTATGCTGTCTGTACAGCAGCTCTATGACTGATGTGATGAAGGAGACGTCCTCATATATCCGAGCAGCAGCTGTCTGTCCATACAGCAGCGAAGCGGTGATGAAACAACAATGGTTGAAACAGAATATTCCAGAGGACATGATCACAGTTCCATGTGTTAGAGTCTCAACACGTTGGTCACGTAAACAGACGCTGTAGACAGGAGAGACGAGCAGACGCTCTGTTTCCTGGTGAGTCCGACTCTGACCTGCTTTTTTATCCTCTTCAAAATAAGATTCTAAATCTGTAGGAAACTTAAATAAACTAATGCTGCACTTACGAGCTTTTAACCATTAACTAGCAAAACAATTTGGAGGCTGAGTCATTACTGTTTGTCTGTAAAACTGGAAAAGGAACTTAAAAACTGCAATGAAGCAGTTGACTTCAATGTTAAATAAGCTGCTGTTGTGATTTAGCTTGGGCATCACAATTTATATAGCGTCACTATGTATGATATTAATATTAATATTTCTATTAATATCAATACTAATACAGCCTCGGAGCACCACCTTACTTATTTGATATGTAATGGAAGCAAGGAAAACCATTAATGTCTTAAATCAATGCTTAGATTGATTTAATGAAGTGATCAGTCTCAGGACGCTTTCATGAGTTCTCGCTTGAAGTGACCTTTCATGATACATCAGAAAAACCACAAACAACGACTAGTTAAGATAATACGGAGTATTTATTAACTAGTCTACAAACTACATGAGATAATGTATGTACAAGATATATACAAGACATATGTGAGCATGATGATCAACCAAAAGTTATCTTGTGAAAGAAATGTGAGATGGTATGAAGATGAAACATAAATTAATTAAGCCTCAGTTAATTAATAAATGTTCAAAGAAAAAGAAGGAAGGATTTCTTAATCCAACTAAACAAAGTTAAACTGGGTCTGGTAAACCGTAGGTCTGGATTAATTCACTATCACTAACTTCTTGTGACATCAGATCATATTTCATAGCAAATGATCAGGATTCTCCTCAGAGGTTCCGTCTGACTGAGGTGCTTCACTCACGTCCTGGTTCTGCTGGACTGTTCCTCAAATCCTTTGGAAGATTGTCGGGTGGATGGATCCCAAAAATCTTCCCGATCTCCTGGAAGTTCGTCCGGCTCTCTGCGGGCTGTCAGCTCAGTGGTGGTTCTGGTTCGTCCTCTCTCTCTCATCCGTCTCCCCAGAGACGTGCAGCTTCAGGACTGATGTCACGGGATGGTTGATGGTAAAGATGCTGGCAGAGAATCACGGGAGTGATTCAAAAATCAAAAGTGGCTTTCGCTGGAAAAGGTACAAAAATATGTAACTGGTTTACATAAAGGTTAAAGTCTTCTCTCCATCACTCCTCCCTGAGTGATTCATGGTTCTGAACTCTGCTGAGTTCAGAGCAGGTTTCGTCTCATTCTTTCCCCATTGTTCCAAGTTTCTTCAGTTCTGCCTTGTTCGTTCTTCTGCGTGTTCACATTCTCGTGCTCTCCATCGCACTCAGTTCTTCTCCATTCTTTCTATTCTCTTCCAGTTCTCTCTCGCTCAGTTCTCATCAGATCTAAATCTCTCCGTTCAGAGCTTCGTGCTCTGCCTGGCAGTCGAATGTGGGTTGCAGCTTGTCAGCCAATGGGAAGCTGACAGAGTCAGGTTTCATCCAATAGTCAGACACTTCTTGGATGATTATTTTACTATCCATTAACCTTTATGGTTACAAACATCTGTGAATTCTAAGTGAGGCATGTGTAAAATGGATCAGTTATTCAGACATGATGAAATAAAATGAACACAATAAAATAAAATAAAGCAAAGATCTGAATTATATGAATAAAGGAAGACAGTGAATAAACAAATCAGTTAAACAGATAAAACAGGATTAATCTTGATGTCTTAAGATTCCTGTAAAGAAAATACATGTGTTAGACATCATTTGATATGAGGAAGTCCATTTCTAACATAAAAGTGGATTTCAGCAGTTGGGTAAAGTGTCTCTTTCTTCACCTTTATGCAGCAAATCCTGGAATGCATGTGATGTGAATTTGGGGAGAGAAACATCTAGTTTCTAATCACCAAAGTATGTCATGTTGCATATCAAAAGAAAAGTCTTCATCATGTGATTAACATGAGCTTACTTTCCTGATAATATAAAACAGTTCTTGATTGTTAAGAACACATAACAAAATTGGCTATAAGGAACCAATTTATAGCAGGTCGTAAATACTGTGAAGGAGTATCTCCAAGCTTGGAGGATGGGTTCAAAGTTCACCGATTGGCCTTTGTTTGTTTTACCAAAATGCAGGTCCTCTCCTGAGTTGCACTCAGGACCGTAAATTAGTGGTTGCTCAGAGAAGGTCCTTCTCTGAGCAAAATTCCTCCTAGGGACGTCTGTTTAACATCCAAATGTGGCCTTTATCAATCAGTATGTGTCCCAAAGTATATTTGGTTAGATGTGTGTGTCCTTTTGCTGAGACCTTTGGGCTTGAGATCACTACACTGCGAAGACTTTCTGGTAGACGTCACATCCGGTTTCGTCTCACAGTGCCACCGTCTGGTCAGATGCTGAAATGCAGCGATGTTTTCTAATAACTAATCTATGCAGCTGCGCTTGTTTCTGTTACATAGATCATCATGAAGGATGTGTTGGTTCATAAAGCTCCTTTTGGCAAACTAAATCAGTTCAACACTACAAAGCAGCCATAGCATCATATTGCTATACGTTAGAAAAGAAAGAAACGAAATGGCTCTCTGTACCTTTTTGTCTTGCAGCTTCTTTGAGAAGCCTCCCACCTCTTTATTTATATTTTAACATGTATATGTTTTTGATTCAAAGTCCTTTTTAATGGCTGCTCATTTACACACCTGCAGACAGTCAGGGACGCACACTGCCTCAGCATTAAACAGCATTTCAGATGTGTAGACAGGTGCCTGGCAAGACAGGTTGACAGATGATTGACAGGGATGACAGCTTGACAGGAGGGGGAGAAGGGAAAAGATTTTACATACGTTGACGTTTGAGACAGGCGTCAGGACTTGACTGGCATGATGAGAACTAACTTTGACAGCAGGTGTTAAAGGAGCAGCCAGTTAAACTTCTTTTGTATGGCAGCACAGCTGCAAACATGCTGCTGATATCCCACTGCATCCTTCAGACCAAGCCCAGAACATCTGTAACTGATGATATCAAAGACAATTCCAACCAAAACGGTGATCACTTCCAGTGACATGTTGATGCATCCATGAACAGATGGAAGAATGTGCAATCAAGCCTGATAACGTATGAGAATTGCTATCATCAAACAAAGCTTTTAAAAGAGATATGGCCTATTATTGGCTTTTTTACTCAAATCACTGAGCATGATTGATTAAACTTCCAAAAATTATTTTGTTTGAGGGCAGTGTAATGCTATTTAAGTTTTAATAAGCCAGACATATTGCTAAAAAAAAAAACAACAAATCCTCCTGCTTTTTCACTGCCCCCAAAACAACACAAACATTCCCTCATCGCTATCTGGTCCAAACAATCAGAGGTGCTTTCATCCTGGGAAATTATGAGCTTGTTTGCCTGCAGTTAGTTTGGTGTGAACCAACTCTTCCATAGCTCAGTGATTTCTTTGCTTCTCCAAATACATCTCTTGATCCATCTTGTGAGCATAATTAACCATCATTGATTAACTTTCTCAGCTGAAGAACCGAACACCAGACAACAAAGAAGCTACTATTCTCCATCCATGTCCAGGACCCTGAAATGTACCTGCAGCATTGACCAGTGATATTTGCATCCTTTTACCTTTAGATTAAACAAACCTAAATGATCTTGTGTCAGATGGTGGAGTTGAGAAAGGTTGTGGTGATGGATGGGTAGGTGGGACGTTCAGGATCAGTTATTTGTGAAGCTGAAGGAAGAACAAGAAAAAGAAAAAGCCAGATAAAAGAGTGATGCCTTATCTGGAAAACACAGATGTATGGTTGAGGGTCCGACAACATGCCATTCAAAGGACAGTGACAAATTCAAAATTGATCACACTGATCGTTGAATTGTCTGTTTTTGTAGCATTTTCTTTTCCTGTTCCTGCTTTCTGCAGGCATTCTCAACTCAACTCATCTTTATTTATGTAACAATTTAAAGGAATAGTACACCCACAGAATGATGTAACTTTATTTTCCACTTCCCCTCATGGTGAGCAAGACTATGGAGCACTTATTTAATATGTCAAATGCAGCCGGCAATCAGGATGACTTTTCGTTTCCCCCCAACTTTCATATAATAGATTTCACCGGGGTCCGAGCCAAAAAGGTCCATAAAAGTCCACAAAAACTTGTCAATATTCCTCGATACTGCTCGTCCAATGTAAAGCCTCGTTTCCACCCGCGGGTCTGGGTCAGGTCGGGCCGGGCCAGGCCGGATCGGGTGGGTTTAGGTACGGATGTGTTGATTTCACGCTGCGTCCCCACAGCAACCTGTGCCCTTATTCTGGAGGCGGAGAATTAGCTGGACAGCGCTGCTACGTGATTGTGTGACATCATCGCCGTGTAACGCCGTTTAACCAAAACACCGGCGCCACACGTGACAGGAACAGAAAGGATTCACCCCGGCTTTGTTTTTACGCTGGGTCACGCGGGAAGTGGCGGATTTTTCAATGAATCAGCTGATTGCTGTGTATTAGCTCCACCTCTTTGGTCCGGATCGGTTAGATCAGTACCCCTACCGAAGGGTGCCAAAAAAGTAGTCCGGGTCGGGTCGGATATAGGGGTACCCGTCCCAGTTTTTATCTGTGGAGACGCAAAAAAATGTGGACCGATCCGGCCCGACCCGACCCAGACCCGCTGGTGGAAACGGGGCTTAATCCAAGTGTCCTGAGTGGGTAGCGTCCAAAACTTTACTCTAAACTGCGCCACTTAGTATATTTTTAGAGCCTACACAGTTCTACAACACATCTCCTGCGAGCACACCGATGCACGTTCCTGAAACTACGGAAGGCGCGGCAGATGAGATTGCACATTCTTCTGCTACGCTTGTATTATCGGCAGAGTAGGCTCTGAACGCTGAGGCTTCCGTAGTTTCATGAACACGCATATGCGCGCTTCATGGAAGTAAGATGTACTACTATTTAGGTTCTAGAAATATACTACATTATGTTGTTTCGAGTAAATTCTGGATGCTACCCACTCGGGACACTTGGATTACATTTGACGAGCAGTATGGAGGAATACTGACAAGTTTTTGTGGACTTTTATGGACCTTTTTGCCTCGGGCCCTGGCAAACTCCATTATATGAAAGTTGGGGGAAAACAAGAAGCCTTCCTGATCTCTGGCTGCATTTCACAAATTAAAAAAGTGGTCCAGAGTCTTGCTCACCATGAGGGTAAGTGGAAAATAAAGTTACATCATTCTGTTGGTGTACTATTCCTTTAACACAACATTGGTTGAACAAAGTGAACAAAAATATCAAAGGAAGGTGCAGACGAAAAAAAAAAAAACCCAATAAAATCAATAAAACAATAAAAACAGAAAACTATAAAAACTATAAAACAATAAAAATGGAGTCTCATACTGGATCAAAGGCCAGGGCATAAAAATGGGTCTTCAGACGGGTTTTAAAAATGATGGCGATGCAGCTTATCTAACCTGTAGTGGCAGGAATTTCAAAGTGTGGGATCAGCAACTGCAAAAACTCTGTCTCCTCTGAGCTTACGCCGAGACTTTGGTACCTCCAGGAGGAGGTGATCAGCTGATCTGAGGCACCAAGCTGGCGAATATGGAGAAAGCGGCTCAGAGAGGTACAGTGGAACCAGGCCATCGAAAGATTTAAAAACAAATAAAACAATCTTAAATTGGACTCTAAAATGCAGGCAGCCAGTGAAGCCATGCAAAAACAGGCGTGATGTGGTCCCTCTTACGCGCTCCAACCAGCAGACAAGCGACTGCATTTTGGACATGTTGGAGACATAACAGGAGGACTGGCTGACTCCAAGATAAAGTGCATTGCAGTAATCCAGTCGGGAGGTGATGAAGGCATGGAATACTGTCTCAAAGTGCTGTGCAGTTAAAAATTATTTTGCCTTAGCGAGTTGACGAAGGATTTAATCTGACAATCAAGTTTAAGATTACTGTCCAATTTAAAACCCAAGTTAGTCTCAGTTGGTTTCAGAAAGGCAGACAAGGGGCCCAGGTCAACCAGGAAGGGGCCACCAGAGCCATTTGGTCCAAACACTATGAACTCTGTCTTTTGTTCATTAAAGGTCCAATATTATGGTGCAATTTGAAAGTAAATATATTAACAATAAGGCCTCCAGAACATGTATTTGCCATTTGTGCAGGAAAATTCCTCTCAGATTAGGCAGACAGCATGCACCAGAAACCCCCTTATTCAGCCCTCTGCTGGCCAAGCTGTTTTGGTGCCCTACTTAATATGTAATGAGCTGCTGCTTTCCACGCCTCCTCCCGCTCGAAGGCCGCGCCCCCACCAGCCCGCAACCATGACAACCAGCGTCTGTAATGATGGCGGCTTGAAAAAGTCCGATAGCCCGAAACAAAGACTCCAAATGGATATATTTGATCCCGAATCTGAAGCTGAAGGAGAGGAGCAGCAAGAAGAGGAAGAGGAAGAAGTGAAAATGCAGTTTCTGATCGGTAAGGTTTGATGTTTTTAAACGTTTTTCCCCGACGGAGAATAGTGTTCTTTTGTTGTCTATTGAATGGGTAAAAGTTTAAAACGCCAGTACAACGCGATATTGCCTCGTTTTTTCGTTTAAAAAAAAAGAATAAAAAATAGAAATTGTGTATTTATTCGGCTCTTTGTTATGCCCACTGAAAAGTACAAAACCTGAAAACGCCAAGTGTTTCTCAGAGAAACAGCAAATCTAATGCTGGAGAATAAAACACAATTCTGATTGAGCTACGAACCTTCGTCACACTGCATTACCCACAGTCTGAGTTATGACACTACAGTTCACCATCACTATGTTTTTAATCAATAATTATCTAGCTGTAATCATCCACTGCTACTCATTTATCAGAATTCAGGCCATTCTGCTGTTTGATGGTTTTGGAAGAAAAGCAAACTACAATTTGTCCGTACATCCTGTAATAGTTATTTTACAGTAATTATTGCAGCTTACATCTGTTTTATGATCACTGCAAACACTATTTCCTCGACATTCTTCAGTCTCAACTACAGTTGCTAATTCAAGATGGTTTCTTTTTAAATGTTAATAAGTAACCTAATATAATCCAGGAATAATCCTGTTTAATATTTCATATTTTATGGTGTGCATTATAGGTGCTGCTCATGTGGAAATTGTGCAACGATGCCTAAAGAGCAGGAGAATGTCTGTCAGGAAATACCACAGCTAATAAAGTTTTGGCCACAATTTGACTTGCATGATTTTGTTCTCCACATCAACACTTACCTTATAAATGTTACCCTATAGGTTCTGAGACAGATGCAGCAGGTAGAGGACCATATGACCCGTATGTTGGACCACCTTTTAGAGCCTGTTTGCTGAATCCCTGCTCTTTACATCGGGAATGCTACATTACAGAGCAGATCATGGCCGTTTACAGATCAAAGAACGGGCTTTATGCACATCACTACTTCCTGAATTTACTGCAACTTTTCCCGTCTTTCATTATTGGACAAACTGATTAATCCAGGTGTCCGACCATCGTCGTCATGGTAGCTGAGATCAGGCAAACTTGGATTAATCAGTTTGTCCAGTAATGAAAGACATGAAACAGAGGAGCACTAATAATTTCAGGAAGTAGTGGAGTTGAGCATGTAGCCCACAGAGAAGTAAGTTGGCAGGTTTATCTGAACAATCTCTAAATGTCCCCCAATTAAAAATGAATTTGTGACTTCATGCTATCAAGTCATATTTCAGTGGGCATAACAGTCATACCACAAACTAGTATAGTTATAGCTAAACTTATAAACCATCTTGTTCAGACATTATAGATTTGTTTGCATTCACATATGATCTTTGAAATAAAACAAATTTATTGAATAATACATTTATTTGCAAAAGACAAAAAAAAGCAGAATCAGTGTTCTTTTTCCTCAACATAAAGGAGTACGAAAAAGTTCAACAGTTATATAAAAGTAGAAAACCTTCAAATGCTAAAAAAAAAAAAAAAAAAAATCAGAAAACTATGAATATATAAATATTTCAGGAGATTACAGTTCAAACGTGTTTGCTAAAAGTTGCCTTTGGGCTTCAACACCTGCATGTAAAAATGTAAAATAAGAAATGTTTTATGACACTTGTTTTTGCTCCCCAGGTGATTCAGGTACATGTGATACCGAAGCTTTGTCCGATGGTGTCGGGGCTTCCTTGGACAGAGAGCACTGGTAGTTGTTCCAGCATGTGTGGTGAATTTCCGGTTCCAGAGGGCCGACATGAAGGATTCAAGCTTCCCCCTCGATTGAAGCGAGATGCATAGCTTGCGATGACCCCCCCATCTGGTTGCATACTCTGCTCGCAGGTCTCTCAGGATGGGAATCTTCATCGCCGTGTAAGACACTGGGTCCACAAAGATTTTTCAAAAGGTACAAAGAGGGGGGGGTTACATTTTGTTTGTGTGCACATGGGACACAAACATTTTGAAAGTTCTCTTGATTTCACTTTACAGCGTTTTCTTTAGATTCTGTAAATGATTTCTGTTTTGTAAATGATGTAAATAACTAAAACTTTGCATTTCTGTATTTGGAAACAAAATAAAGCATTTCAAACTTACAGAAAGTGGCTCAGTCTTCACTGGTTTATCCACACACCCTCTCTTCTTGTCCTTTGAAGACTTGTTCTCCTGCAGGATTTTTGGCTTGTTGCCGGTCAGCATTCTCATGGTAGTACAGACCCCCCAGGTAGAGTCTAGAGATACAAAGAAAATGTTATACTGACAGTTTGCACATGCTAAGATTTATCAGAGCTTGCTCCATTATCTTTACCTGCACAGCATTCCAAGGAAAAACCCCATTCTTTTGTGCAAAACGACACTGGAACACCTCCACTGATGAGGTCTGGTGGTGGGGGCTCATTTTTTCCAGTTTTCAGCATTCACTTGTTCTTCATGACTTTCTCCAATTTGAACAATGATGGTGTTCCTAAATAAGGGAGGGGGAAAATGACACGAAATTACTCTGTTGCTGCAAGACTTCAATTAACTGAATACTTTTTTTTCTTTTTTTTTTTTTTTTTTAGAAAAAAAAGGTCTGTTATTAGTTTTGTGATCTGTTTTTCAGTGCAGATGATGGCTTTCAAAACAATTTTATGACCATCAAATGCAACACTCAGTGCAGTATAACCAGAACATAAAATGTAATCCAATTCAATCACTCAGTGTTTTCCATCTGAAATTGTGTAGAAGAATCTGTGTAAAAATAATCAAAAAGCCTGTGGTCACACTATTTTTGTGACCACAAAAATAGTGGCCCAGGATTTATTTTGTTTTCCCCCCAGAATTCAAGACAAAAAAACGAACAGCTGAATACAAATAAATTTGATGCACTTTTTAGAGCCGAGTGCTCCATAATACCAAGACTTCTAAGTATTTTCACTGATTTTTGGAGAGCCACAGAATACTGTGTGCTATGCTGAAGTAAACACCGAAACGATCAAAAGAAAGCGGAGACTGTTCTTTCAACAGAAAAACAAAAACATTTGCGTCTAGCTTTTTCCATTCTTTAGTAATCTGCAGCAGAACATGGGGTAGTTGCAGCAATGCACAACATAAAAATACCTGCAGAGTCAGCCCTCATGTCACCATCAACAGTGGTCTTGCCCTCCATGTTGAGATGTGATTCTGTGAAGACGTCCACTGGTGGACAATCGCTGGCTGATGAACATACGGGCATGCTGATGAAAGGCGTCATACTTCAACACCTGCAGCTGCATAGCTTTGAAGATCTGGAAAGAAAAAAAAAAGATGGTAAATAAAATCTGCTATATTTTCTGCCATGTGCCATGTTCTTCTGTGAGGACAAACATTTTGTCTTCCTCCAACCTTTTCAAGTTTGAAGAAAGATGCTCCACTGATGTACACCACTGCAGAAAGTTCAGTGTTCCCCTGAGTGCTCCGCAGAACAGGTGGACTCTTCCAAGGCTGGGTGAACTGACAATGAGATACAGTTGGGTCATGGTTAGAAAAGTCACAATCATCCTGGTTAGAACCTCACACACACACACAGGTCACAATGTACATGTGGGGATGTAACGATAACAGATAAAATGATTAACCGTGATAAAATTCCCAACGATTAGTGATATCGTTTAAAAGTTTGATCATCGTTGAACCCCTGATTGATAACTGCACTTTGAAAAACTGCTATGTTTCTTATTGCCTGGAAAAGCAGCAGCAGTCCCAGTTTGCATTATTTAATTTATGAAAACATAGTGGAAAGCAACAAATGCACCCAAGTAAGATGCACCACTCAGGTACACTGCTGCAGAAAGCTGGAGGTTCCCAGCTGGTGTGCTTCCAAGGAGAGGCTGGCTATTCCAGAGTCTGTAGAACCCACAATGGGGGCACCGCTGCTCTACAGACAGGAATGTTCCCCGTTTATGGGTCCTCACATCACACGCCCACGTGCAGACAGGACACACTGCAAACAGCTCCATCATGCAGCTCTCATACACTATGTATATTTTTATGTTGTGGATGGGAGTGGATGAATCTTCCCTATACAGAAGAATAATGGAAGAACTATTGTAAGCAACCAAAGAGTCTGAGCTGCCTCAGTGGTGTATTTCTAATTTTACACATGTTCCATTTTGACTGTGTATTTTTTTTTTTTTTAATTAAGTTTAAGTTTTTTTAAACAGCTAAAAATTGTGCTGTAAACTACAATAGTCCTGCAATGAAAACTACAGCCAGAGGTTATAGGACATTTCTAGAGTTCGTAAAGTGTACTTACAGTAAGTATCCATGGCTCAGTCAATGCTGGGACAGAATCAGCAGGGTCATAGGTTGAATCCAGCCCCTTTGAAACTGCCATTGAAGAGCTGCTCTCCATTGGATCATCCTCCTGCTCAATCTTCTTCAAAGTCCAGACGAGGTCTTTTGGAAGGTCTCTTCACAGGTGTTGATGAAAAATACAAAGGGTCTGCAGTGGTGGTTCCAACACCGAAATCTCTGCAGGAGACAGTAGCTTGTATACATGTAACCAAATATAATTCAGATGAAGAAAATTTTCCAAAAATGCCCCAAAGACAACAGAAAACTTACATAAGTATTTAAACAGTTCAATTACTAACTTTATCATAACTAATTGTTCTAACAGTAACAAGTACTGTACATACCAACACTTTTGAAGTGGGGCTGAAGAGTCCTAAGGGAAAGCTGTGTGCTGACAGTTTGCATGTCCAGTGGGTCAGTCTGGTATGCAGCTGATGCAGGTAACTGAGTGGATGAACTTGATATGCTGGCCTGTATAGAGAAAACCTAGTTTATACAAACATCTTTTCAAACTGCTTGTTACATCAAATGCAGAGAGTGTATAAACTGTGACAGCAAATGCACTCAATTATATAATATATAATAATAATATAACTTGCATCAAATATTCCACTGTAAATTGGAAAAACTGTAATTTACATCTAACGACAGAAAACATGCAGTCTGTCCGGATTTTACCTTGCAACAATGAACTTGACTTATTCATACATGAAACTGACAACATTGTGGCTTTAAATCAAATTCAAAAACACATCTGAAGCTCTGCAAAACCGAAATGTAATCTTACTGCAGTCTTTATCAGCTCTACCTTTCAGCCATGTATAGGGTTGCAAATTTCCCTGTAAAAAACAAACAAACAAACAAAAAAAACCCTAAGAAATAAAAAGAAAGAAGGGAACTCCAGAGTAAAGTCTCAGCCTACAGCAACACACCCTCTTTTTTTCCTCACATCACCTCATTTTCATCTCTGCTTCTGTGCTCTGTGGTCCACAGTCCAAATATCATAATTGGGCGTTTTTACCGTTTGTGGAGCTGAAATGTCATCACACATATCATTTGGGACCGATTTGGATATAACTGATCAGCTGTTGCGACACTGCGCTGCGGCTTATTGTGCTTATGACACTATTGGGCGGACTAAATTCACGTTAATGATGTTACAATAACATTTAGCCTTTTAAATTCAGTGTTTAGCATCATCTTGGCCAGAAAAGGTGTTTTCCGGGAAAACCTAAGATAAAGGCACGACCTTGACCGGCGGGCTGACACAGACCGCTCTCTCTAGCTTATTGTTGACAACAACAACACACAGCAGCAGCAGGTTGACAGGATAACGTCCATTACCATTCATTATTTTGTTAAACCTCTTTCTCCCTCGCAGAAATACGGGACAATCAGTTCATTATGGAGCACGGGACGTTTATTCTAAATACGAATAATTATGTCTTTTAAGAGACAGCTGGCAAACAACCTTTCAATAAACAAACCAACAAGGTAGACCCGCAGCTCACATTTAGCCTGAGCTGCTGCAGCATATCTGCTGTGATAAACTGAACAGGCTGTTAACAACAAAAGTAACGTAACACAATCACACACACTATCAGAATTACTGCATATATCCTGCTAAGCAAATACTGTTCATAAAGAAAACCACTCGCTTATTAAAACAGCAGAGGCCAGCGTTACCTTGCAATGCAGAAAATGCATTGCAACACAAGCAGCCATCACAGCCATCTAAATGGCAGAAGTTTCGAACGCTAGCTTATGAACCTATGGCTCAAAAAACTGATGCTAAATGTGTCTGCAAGGACACGGGACACAAACGCTCGCAGCAGTGACCGAGCTGCGTTAGCTGCCGTGCTAACGTGTGTACACTTAACAGGCTAAGCAGGCCAACAGGTAAAATCACTTCAAGCTCCTACCTTTTCAGCTTTGGAATGGAGAGTTGGTGCCCACCCTTGCTTCAACTTGAGGTGTGAGGCAAAGCCAGCTTTGAATGCACCGTGTTGTGAAAGCACTCCTCTTCGAAATGTTGGGCGCACACATACAAAACCTTCGGAAGTTTTGCGGGTATATTTCCATCAAAAATAAATTCCAACCATGTAGTTCTTATGAGCTCAGATGAAGGGAGTAGAAACAGACTTTTGTGCTCGTTCATACAGCCATTAACAGAGCAACTGCCGTGCCTAGCTCTTAGCTTAGCCATGTCTGCTTCGGTCGGCCTCAGGGAGGGGAATGCTAGCCTCTTCGGAGAATTTGAAGGGCGGGGTTGGGTCGGGTAGCCGAGGGATTACTGTGATTACCTGAAGTTGGAACACACCCTCCGATCCCCCTTTTTGAAGAGGGGGACCACCACCCCAGTCTGCCAGTCCAGAGGCACTGCCCCCGATGTCCATGTGATGCTGCAGAGGTGTTTCAGCCAAGACAGCCCCACAGCATCCAGAGCCTTAAGAAACTCCGGGCAGATCTCATCCACCCCAGGGGCCCGGCCACCGAGGAGCTTTTTGACTCCCTCGGCGACCTCAGCCCTGCTAACAGAAAAGTCCACCCCTGAGACCACAGACTCTGCTTCCTCATCGGAAGACGTGTTGGTGGGATTGAGGAGGTCTTGGAAGTATTCCTTCCACTGACCCACGACGTCCCAAGTCGAGGTCAGCAGCCCCCCATCCCCACTGTACACAGTGTTGATGGTGCACTGCTTCCCCCTCCTGAGTTGTGGACCAGAATCGCCTCGAAGCCGTCCGGAAGTCGTTCTCCATGGTCTCACCGAACTCCTCCCATGTCCAAGTTTTTGCCTCAGTGACCGCCAGAGCTGCGCTCCTCTTGGCCCGCCGATACCTGTCAGCTGCCTCAGGAGTCCCACAGGCCAGGAAGGCCCGGTAGGACTGCTTCAGTCCCACAGACCAGGAAGGCCCGGTAGGACTCCTTCAGTCCCACAGGCCAGGATGGCCCGGTAGAACTCCTTCAGCTTGACGGCATCCCTCACCCCTGGTGTCCACCAGCGAGTTCGGGGGTTACCACCACGACAGGCACCGACAACCTTACAGCCACAGCTCCGACTAGCAGCCCCAGTAAAAGAGGCGCGGAACACAGCCCATTCTGACTCAAAGTCCCCCGCCTCCCTCAGAACATGGTTGAAGCTCTCCCAGAGGTGGGAGTTAAAGCTCTCCCTGACAGGGGACTCAGCCAGACGTTCCCAGCAGACCCTCACGACCCATTTGGGCCTGCCAGGTCTGACCGGCATCCTCCCCCACCATCCTCCCCCACTCACCACCAGGTGGTGATCAGTGGACAGCTCCGTCCCTCACTTCACCTGAATGTCCAGGATAAGGGGCCACAAGTCCGATGACACGACTACGAAGACGATCATGGAACTGCGGCCTAAGGTGTCCTGATGCAGGTGTACATGTGGACACTCTTATGCCTGAACATGGTGTTCGTTATGGACAATCCATGGCGAGCACAAAAGTCCAACAACAAAACACCACTCTGGTTCAGATCGGGTGGGCGTTCCTCCCAATCACGCCCCTCCAGGTCTCACTGTCATTGCCCATGTGAGCATTGAAGTCCTCCAGCAGAACGATGGAGTCCCCGGATGGCGCGCTTTCCAACATGCTGTCCAAGGAAACCAGAAAGGGGGGGCTACTCTGAACTGCTGTTTGGTGCATAGGAACAACTAGGGCTGTAACGATACCCGTATCGAAATCGAAATCGCGACACTCAGAGCCTCGATCCTGTCTCGCGGTGGGAGAAGGCAGGATCGCGACACCCTCCAAGCCCAGTTCAGATGCTTTAAAACTCAGATCACAGAAAACTATATGACTTTTTCCCATCGGGCTACAGACTATTGTAGCATTCAGTCGCTAACCAGACAACACGTCTGTCTTAAAGGCACCAGGTAAAGTGTCACGTTTTTTTCGTGAGTGTCAAATGAAACTTGGCAGTTTTCCATCGTTACCTAAACCTTCAACCGGGATGAGTCACTCGCGCGCATCCAGCTCGGGAGTGTGTGGTTGAGGAGCGATGGCAGGTCTTCAGACACTGAGACCAGTAGAAAGACAGGAG
Source organism: Atherinomorus stipes (assembly GCA_023101725.1). Classification (NCBI taxonomy): domain Eukaryota; kingdom Metazoa; phylum Chordata; class Actinopteri; order Atheriniformes; family Atherinidae; genus Atherinomorus; species Atherinomorus stipes. The sequence continues at coordinate 169,432 of JALJCO010002911.1, read as the reverse complement.
GGGGGTCCTGTTCGTGTTCGGCAGGCCAGACGCGCGTAGGACGTCAAGCTGGACCGAGCGCGTGGACAGCCGAGAGGTGGATACGTCACGGAACGGTGGTGAAGCCCCCGCTGCTCCGCTGCTGGTTTAGGCGTTTTTATTTGCTCTGACTTGTGATGGTTAATCAGCGGCGGTCCTGTCCTGACCCGCCCCCGCTTGCAGTGTGGAGTCCCGGCCGGTCCCTCACACAGCTCGCCCAATCTTCCGAGTGGAGAGGAGGACCAGTGTCGGTCCCCCGTGAAAGCCACAAAACGACCAACAGGATACCGCGCGTGTGCGCACGCATGTGTGAAGAAATAAACCAATAATAATAAAAAAATAATATTATTCTTCGATCCAGCCTGAACAAATAAGACCAATAACGGCGGATCCCTGCGGAGCAGTGAAAGCGTCCAGACCTCCTTCCCTTTGATTTAACTCTGAACAGCTGATTTTCAGCATGTTGGAGTTTCCAGCGATGCAACTGAAATAAGTTGTTCCAGCCAACGGGAAAGTGAGGTGTGAATGCTTTCCTCCTCTCTGAGACGCGCTGCTATGTCATCATTTTTTCGGGTTAACATCAGCTCGTGCTCGGCCGTCATAACGCCACCATCTCCCGACATCTTCCCGTTGAAATTCTCCTCTGCAGGGAGCAGAGCAGCCTCTCACCCGACATGTGGACATGATGCTGTTCCTGAAAAACTCCAGCTTTAAAGGGGAACCTCAGTAACTTTTTTACCTCAATAAATGCTTTTCGGAATCCCCGTGGGGCTAAACAAAGTGTTTACGGAGCGATTCAATGTTTCCCCCCCTCCCGCCGAGGCCTCTGGCCTGCTAGCAGCTAAAAACAACTTTGCCTGCGCCGACCCGAGCAGAACTTGCGACAACAGAAACCGCTGTACGGTACTCAGGTCCCCTATCTACTGAGCTGCTTCCAGCTCTGATTTGAACCAGACTACCAGCACTAATTGGAAGAAAACATTTCTTTAGTTTCACACCACCTAAACACGGCTCCTGGCTCTCATAACCAACTCTTTGCTGGACCAGAGTGATTCATGTAGCTGCGCTGTCTGGGCGCCGGGTGAAGCATCACTGCTTCAGGCTCAATAATCACTTGTCACGTCCGCAAAAAGTAAATAAAAGTTCGTATTCTTACCTGCTACCCGCCAACACCAGAGAAAAATATAATCCACGGCATATTTACCCGCAAATCGCGGGTAAAACGTCCCGTTTCAGAAGAGACAGGTCTTTGCTTTGAGCAGAGGGAGACGAGGTGCTGCTACCAACGCAGCAACGTAGCATCAACAAGCTAGTAAACGCTTAGAAATATAATCAGGGATCAAAATAGAGGAAAGACAGGTAGAGAAGCCGTCTGTGTGTTGTGGGGGTGTAAGGGGGGGTTGAACACGACAGTGAAAGGACGCCACTAGGGGGAGCCCCGAGCTGAAGTTACTGAGTTCTGCTTTAAATCAACAGGTTTGATGTAGAAAGCTGTCAAGGACTTATTTGTTATTTAACTTCATTTTTGATTAACAGCACAGTTCAATTATTTTTATTTTTCAAAAGCATTATTCTATTAGAGAAAAGAGAAATGTTTTATCCTTGGTTAATAATTCAATCATTTTGATTATTATCTTCAGCTATGTTCAGGCTATTTGTTACATTAAGTTAAATGTTATAAATGCCATTGAAATAAAATACTTTAAAAAAATTAAAGTAAAAAAAAAAATAAACACATTTTTTTAAATTAGAAAAAAATTTTTTTTAAATCGTTACGTGTATCGAATCGTGGGTCAAAAATCGTGATACGAATCGAATTGTGAGTTGGTGTATCGTTACAACCCTAGGAACAACAGTCAGGACCCGTCCCCCACCTGGAGGCGGAGGGAGGCTCCCCTTTCATCCACTGGAGTTAACCCCAATGTACAGGCTTGGTGAACGCCAGATCCCTGGCAAACAAAACTTTCATCCTGAGGGATTTCTTCAGCTCCCACGTCCTGGATTTCCTCTGCGTGACAGAGACTTGGATCGGTGCACTTAGTCCAGTGCTCTGGTCGAGCTTTTACCCTCCGATTGTTATTACTTTAACTCCCCACGGACATCAGGTCGTGGAGGAGGGACGGCGGTGGTTTTTAAGTCTGTTTTTAAATGCAAACAGCGCTCCATTTCATCCTCACTTTCCAGCTTTGAAGTGACTTTATTTGAGGTGGACCACTCCAACCCAGTGCTGTGCGCCGTCATTTACCGACCACCCAAATACAATAAAGACTTTGTAAATGACTTCTCTGATCTACTGGCTGAACTTATGCCAAATTATGACCGTGCAATTTTTGTTGGAGATTTTAACATTCATGTGTGTTGTACCGATAAGCCACTGGTGAAGGACTTTCTAAGTCTTATTGACTCTTTTAACTTGTCGCAGTGTGTGTCTGGTCCCACACATGGAGCTCAGCACCATCTCCAGCTCTTTCTGCCGGACCATACTGGACTCTGTTGCTCCAGTAAAAGTGGTCCAGCCCAGGGCTGAACCTGAGCCCTGGTTTAATGAGGTCACTCGTGAAGCTAGGCGGGAATGCCGCAGAGCTGAGCATAGATGGAATAAGGACAAGCTGCAGATTTCCCTCCAGATTCTCAAGGATTGTTGGCGTTCTTATCAGGACACGGTTAAAGAAGCTAAAAAAAAAACCTGACTAATCTTATTGAATCAAATCACCATAATCCACGTCTATTATTTAAAACCATTGACTCTGTCCTTAAAGGAGTGATGACATAGCAGTAAAAATGAGTTTATGTTGTTGGCATTACTGCATATGTAAATACTCCAAAGAAAAAAGCCGGCATTTTTTACAGCGGGGTATTGTTTTGAATAAAGTGAGTTACAGTAATCGAGGCTTCATTACATCTCGGCTGGATTACTGTAACTGTGAGCCAGTCCTCCCTCGCACGTCTCCAGTTGGTGCAGAATGCAGCCGCACGCCTTTTAACAGGAGTACGTAAGAGGGAGCATGTAACCCCCATCCTGGCCTCCCCCCACTGGCTGCCGCTGCATTTTAGAGTTCATTTTAAGATTCTTTTATTTGTTTTTAAATCTTTAAATGGTCTGGCCCCTCCTTACCTCTCTGAGCTTCTTCACCCCTACACTCCTGCTCGTGCCTCAGGTCAGCTGACCTGCTGCTCCTGGAGGTACCGAGGTCCAGACGGAAGCTCAGAGGACACAGAGCTTTTTCAGTTGCTGCTCCGAAACTGTGGAACGAGCCCCCCCTCCCCATTAGACAATCCTCATCACTGTCCATTTTTAAAACTCGTCTTAAAACCCATTTTTATTCTTCGGCTTTCAACACAGCATGAGACTCTGTTTTAGTGTATCGTGGTTTGTTTTAGTTGCTGGTTTTATTTGGTTTTATTATTTTTACTTATTTATTTTTAGTTTTATTTATCTATTTATTTATTTTAATTATTCTTTTGCTTTCTGTATGTTTTAACTATCTGCTTGTTGTGTACAGCACTTTGTTCCAACTGTGGTTGTTTTAAAGGGCTCTATAAATAAAGTTGAGTTGAGCTGAGCAGCCCCTCCTTGAACAGCCCAAGGAGGGGCTGCCACATTTGCTCCATTTAGAAAAAAAAAAGTTGTTTTGTTTTTTTATTTTTATTTTAGGTGATAATTGGCAGATGTTATTATGAATGTTACTCGGATATGTTAATAGCATTATAAGTTTTTTTCTTTTTCTTTCTTTTTTTATAAATACATACATATATTTGTTTCATGGGATATATATTATCCCATGACCTGCCCGTTATGCACAAACATTTGTTTACTTCTGTCCAGACGGAGGTTTTCTGATATTTTTCTTTAGATTTTATTCAGATTCAGAAAACTTAATTAGCTGTTTTCTACATTTGATCTGATCTGTGTAAGGACAATAAATAACCATCTTTATTATCTTTTTGTATGTTTGTTTGTTTGTTTGTTTTGAACAAAATAGAAAAATATACCATGGCCTTTTGATGTGTTCATGTTACCACTGTAAGTGGAAGGAGCACCTGAAACATTAAATGTATATATATATATATATATATATATATATTTATATATACATATATATATGTGTGTGTGCGTGATGTTCATTAACTCTGTTTAAATAAATTACTTGATGTTGAAGGTGTGTTTGATTTCATTACAGATTTCCTAACTGAAGAATGAGTTGTTGAGCCAACTTAAAAAAGTAAGGCAACCAGCCGCACAACCTTTTTGAGTAAACGCGACTAACAGGCTTGTGTTGCGTGATCCTACACCAACAGGATAAATCAAAGATGAAATATTACGTTAGTCTGCACATAGTTTGAAGTTTGCCTTACTCACACAGTAAGTTGAGTCAACTATTACAAATATATTTTCAACTTAACAACATGAGTTTTCTCAGCATAAAGATGGGAGTAGACCTGACTAACCATTTTAAGTTTATTGAACTAAAGATTCTTCTTTGATTTACCCATTTAATGTAGTTCATTGAACACATAAGTCCTTAGTTGAGTTAACTCAAAAAAGCTGCGCTGCTGGTTGTCAACTTTTCTTTTCTTAGTATACGCTACATCCTACAGGTACCTGGCACCCTGAATTGAAATAAGTGATTAGGTGTTCAATTATGTAACAAGATTTTTCTGTTTTTGGTAAACATGTCCCTAACATCATTTAGCATGATCTCCTCTGATCTGAACACTTCTACACATGGAGGGCTCTCTGCAGGCTTGATCGGGAGTTTTTCACATTTCTTTAGACATTTCTATTAATAGTAAGGAAAGTAACTTACAGCGTATTGATGGACAAAAAAGATCAGAGCCTTGTACAGTATCAATAGCAGGTAAGACTTTGTGAATTAGTTTCAATGCATGTGAAGAGTTCATTTGAAAAAACAGTAACCACTATTTAGAAAAAAATGGAGTTAACTGCTTCTACAAACTCATTTTCACCAAATCACTCTCACATGAAGTAGAGGGTTTTAATGATGTTAAATGGAGATGAGAGGTTTGCGCGTGACAGCGTCGGAAAGCAGTTACAGTAACTCCGTTTTTTCTAAATGGTGGTTAACTGTTCTTGCAAATGAACTCTTCATATTCTTTCTCTGTGATAACATGTCCCTCAGGTTTTCCTGGATGTATTTACCTCAGGCAGCTCCAGATGAAGTCCTGCTATTTTTTCTTCTATTTTTTTTCTGCAGCATGACTCTTCCCTCTCTTCCTCCCTTGCATTGTGTCTGTGTCTCTCCATCAGTTGGGTTAATTCTCAGCGGACATTGATGCGCACAGCAAGGCCTTACTCTCTCTCTCTCTCTCTCTCTCTCTCTCTCATCACTCCTTACGCCTCTCTCCCCTCCCCTGCTTCTCTCGCTATCCCGGCTCCCCCCTCTCTGCACCTGCTCCTCCCCTCCTGCCTTATTATCCTCAGACTCGGAGCAGCGTTCCGTCCTCGCAAGTGATGCTCCTCGGCGGCGCACGTCGCTGCAGGGAGAACCGCTACGGCTCGATTTCCTCCCCCAGAACACGCGCTGAGGAGCGAGTGAACATGGGGATTTAACGGGACTTACGGGGGAGAGCTGCAGGAGGCGAGGACGACGAGGAGGCGCAAAGTCCCATCCCAGAGAGCAGAAGGAGGAGACGGGGGAGGAGGGGGGAGGACTCCGGGAAGCGGTCCCGCCGGGACGAGGGGACGCAGTGGATGGTTGATGTGTTTCACTTTTAAACGGACTGAACACGGAGGCTGCTCCACGGCGGAACACGGAGGCTGCTCCACGGCGGAACACGGAGGCTGCTCCACGGCGGTGGTGGAGAATCACGTCCCGGGATTTGGAGCTCCGGCGGGTCGTCGGTGCCTGATTCTCTCTGATGGAGTGAGTTAGAGAAGCGCTAACTTCAGATCCGCCATGAAATCAGTGTTTTTCAGCCGTTTCTTCATCCTCCTGCCCTGGGTCCTGATCGTCATCATCATGATCGATATCGACAGTAAAAGGGCGATCCGAGTTCCGGTGGCGGGTCGGAGCGGCAGGGCGCAGCGCGCCGCCCGGAGCAGCGCAGTCCAGAACCAGTCCGCCCTGCCGATCATCTACGCCATCACTCCGACCTACACGCGCCCGGTGCAGAAAGCCGAGCTGACCCGGCTGGCCCACGCCTTCCGCCAGGTGCCCCGGTTCCACTGGATCATCGTGGAGGATTCGTCCACGCGCACGGAGCTGGTGGCGCGCTTCCTGGCCCGGTGCGGGGTGCCGTACACGCACCTGCACGTGTTCACTCCCCGCAGATTCAAGCGCGTCGGGATGCCGCGCGCCACAGAGCAGAGGAATGTGGCTCTCGCGTGGCTCCGGCAGCACCGGAGCAGGCGGGACTCCGGGGTGGTTTTCTTCGCGGATGACGACAACACCTACAGCCTGGAGCTGTTTGAGGAGGTAACATGTTCCCAGTGTTTCAGCCGCGCGCGCATCAGAAGCGGCGCGGGGATGGGAGAGTTGGAGGAGACACACCTGACAGAAGAGAGGAAGAAAGTACCTCATGCGGATTACATACTCATATCCATCCAGTACACTTTAATAACAAATACGCTTCCTGCAGTTTTCCCTCGTGCGTTTGTGTAGTCGCTAAAGAAAACAAACTCAATTTTAAACCAAAACATAAAAAATCCGGTCACTTAAACCAAAGATAAGTATTTTTTGTGTGCATTAACATTTAAACTGCTCACACAATAAATAAATAGATAAGTTTTTAAATGGTGGTTCAGGACTTGCATCAGATTCAGGCTTGAATCTGCATTTTGTCGGATTTGTATTGTTTACCTACACTTTTACTCACACACAGCATCAGTAGGAGTGAAGTTCTGCGCTGTTTTGTTGCATTTTTTTGTTCTTTTGAATGTTAAAGAACTGAAAATGCTTAGATATTTGTAGCTGAGGGAATTCCATAAAGCCTTAAACGCTTTTTATTACCTGTAGTTATTAAAGCAGTAGCTCACATCTGACTGGAGGATGGAAACGAGTGTGTGAAGACAAGAGGGAGAAGTGACAGGCCGACCGGGACGGTGGTGGTCCTGACAGTCCAGGTGCTGCAGCTTCTGCTGATCGTGCTGATCATTATCAGTCTTCATTTTGAGATTGACAAAGGCTGACTGTGATGCTGGCTGTTTTTACTTAAATCAAATTAAATATGCTACAGTTTTTCTTCTCTCACAGAACCTATTCTGTGACATACTCAGTCATAATACTCATCAGTCTAAAACACTGAGGCAGCACAGGGACAAAAAGATTGAAAGTCTTCTCATACAGTAAAGCTGGCTGGCTGCAGACTGCAAATGAGGCTGGATGATGTGCCAGTATCGACCTTGTGGCAAAATGATGCCTCCATGTACATCAACTCTACCTTGGAGAGAGAATTAATGTGATGCATATTTATGTGTACATAAACATGTCTAATTCTCTTGACTCAGATGATGACAGTCACTGCATCAAATATATGATATATGGTAGTATCTAATACCTGCTGGTATCTGATATATGGTAGTATCTAATACCTGCTGGTATCTGATATATGGTAGTATCCAGTACCTGCTAGTATCTGATATATGGTAGTATCTAATACCTGCTAGTATCTGATATATGGTAGTATCTAATACCTGCTAGTATCTGATATATGGTAGTATCTAATACCTGCTAGTATCTGATATATGGTAGTATCTAATACCTGCTAGTATCTGATATATGGTAGTATCTAATAGGGATGTAACGATATCCACATCTCATGGTACGATATTATCTCGATATGAACCTCACGATACGATATTTATCTCGATATTGTGGGGGGGCTCACGGTAACAATAATGATGGTATAAAATGCTTTGACGAGTCATTGTTACAATATTGTCAAAATTCAAGGTTATGACATTTTGACCTGCCTGAAAAACTTTTGCTGAAGCTGAAATTCAAGTAAAAATCCAACATATTTACTGAGAAGACAGCTCAGGTACTAGATTAAATAAACTCAACCAGGCAATAAAACAGCCTATTTACTAAGTAAAAAAAAAGACCCAGGCACAAAGAAACTGCCTCGTCTTTAGTAGTCAATAAATTTAAAATAAGTAAGTCCGCCTGTCTGTCAGTGGTCAGTCATATGTAGGGCTTGACAATTAATCGAATTTTAATCGTGATTTCAATTTTGCCTTTTCACAATCACAAAAACACTGAAATCGAAGAAAAACAATTAATCCTGAAGTGAACAGACTGGTGGAGTTACAGGAAGCAAACTGCAGGGAGCATAGAACAGGAATGTATGTAGACTTAGTATACATTTTTTATTGCTATTATTATATTGAATAGTATTCTTATTTTACTCCTTTACTTGTTTCTAATTTATTTTCGGTTTAATTTTTTGAAAAGTCATATTCAAGTTGAGTTATGTGGTTCAATAAACACTTTTTATAAAATCAATGAATAATCGTGTATATTAATCGTGATTTCAATATCAGTCAAAATAATCGTGATTATAATTTTTTCCATAATCGTCCAGCCCTAGTCATATGTATGAACTTCTACACCAGGGGTAGACAACTCCGGTCCTCGAGGGCCGGCATCCTGCAGGTCTTCAGGGCTTCCCTGCTTCAACACACCACCTGATGTCCACAGCTTAGCTGCACAAGTCTGCTAATTACCCATTGACTGAAGTCAGGTGTGTTGCAGCAGGAAAAGTCCTAATACGTAGCACCGTGATGTCACAATCAGCTGATCAGATGCTCTTCTGCATCCGCTGCTGCAGGTTAAACAGAGTTTTAATGAACAGCTGATCCAGGTGGTGAAAAAATACGAAAATGTGTACAGCACGCGAGGCGTTTGATACACGGACATCACCACATGCACAGCCCTGCTCGTATCTGATATATGGTAGTATCTAGTACCTGCTAGTATCTGATATATGGTAGTATCTAGTACCTGATAGTATCTAATACCTGCTAGTATCTGATATATGGTAGTATCTAGTACCTGATAGTATCTAATACCTGCTCGTATCTGATATATGGTAGTATCTGGTATATGGTAGTATCTGGTATATGGTAGTATCTAATACCTGCTAGTATCTGATATATGGTAGTATCTGGTATATGGTAGTATCTAATACCTGCTAGTATCTAATACCTGCTAGTATCTGATATCTCACCACCAGATGTCCAACAGGAACTCCTCTGGAAGAGTTCAGGAGATTTCTGGATCTTTGCTCTCAGAGCAGAATATAGTTGCATCTGTCAGAGTATGAGAGATACAACCTCACAGTTCTCTGCATATATCGGTAACGATTGATATCGGATTTTGGAATTTAAGAGTTGGACAATTTCGGTACATCGGATATCAGTAAAAAAGCCTTCATCGAACATCCCTGGTTTTCTAGCAGTTGAACTTGTGGACTTGAGAACGTGGTCTGATGAATCATCGGCTAAGGTTCCCTCTCTCCGAGCCTGGATGCAGTCATCGAGGGAAAAGCCCTCCTGAGCTGCAGGGAGCTGAAGCTCCGCCTCCTGTGACAGTGTTAGTGTTAAATTTGCTTGCTGTGGCTCAGTGTAAAGAGGCTGTGTTTGATTTGCTGATATCACACTGTCTTCTCTCTGTCCTCCCTCCTATGCCATTACTCTGCTTCTCTGTGCAGGTAATGGCCTGTCATGGAGATAATAGGCTCTCACATGGCAGTAAAAACCTGCAGACACGGTCTGCAGGCTTCAGACCGATGACAGTGACTCTGCTTACGCGACGACGACACTTCACATTCAAAACTCTTTTATCATTTCACCAAGAAAAGAGATTGAGACAACATTTAAGCTGCTGTAATAATATTTTATAAAGCACTTTATGGAGTTTGACTTTATTTTGAAATTTCCCTCCTGGGATGAATGAGATAGATTTGATTTGATTTGATTTACTTTCTTGTAGCTGGGATGCTTTTGTTTTCACTGTACGAGTGTGTCAGTTTGCGCCATCACAGCAACGGTAACTACTGCAAGTGTCTGTCACTGTCCCATCAGATCCAGCCAGAGCTGTAGACAAGAAAATGAATGCTGATGACAACTAAGAAAAAGAAATATGGAGGGTAAAGGGTCCTTATCTGGTGTATCAAACAATGATTACTAATTTTTAGTTGTTCAATCTTTTTTTTTTTTGATGCACTGAAGTAATATGAAAAGTGGACTCGATCTGTTTAGCTGAACTGTGCTGTCTGCAGCTGAACAGGCCCTGTGGGGTGCTGCATAATTAAGTTACTGCAAGAGAACAGCTCCTGTTCCCCATGCAGTGTGGATATGATTGGATCCTCACTCCAGCATGCCTGAAGAGGTAACCAGTCTGTTTATAACCAGCCATCAAGTGTGGTTAAATACACAGATATGGTAAATAAAGAAGTATTAAAAAAAACAAAAAAATAAATTAATGTGGTACACCATGTACACTGTCAGAAATACAGGCTCTGACCCCCACCACCATCAAATTAACCTAAAAACCAGACATATAGTAGCTGGATGTCTGGAGAGTGTGTCACAACTTTAGGACTCGTAAAGCTTTTCTGTTGGATATTACCAGAACAGATGGTTGGTGCTCTTCATTCTTGATGCTAGCAAGCTGCAAAGTCCAGCAGTGAAAAGTGAAGCTTGCCCAGAAGTGCTGAAAAATGGCAAACGGCTACAGTTCCTCCCTCATCCAAAACAGAATCATATGCATACATGTTAAAAGGCTGAAATGAACACATTCACAGCATAAATAAACATTTACAGCAGAATAAACATATTTACAGCAGAAATAAACATGTACAGCAGAATAAACATGTTTAAAGCAGAAATAAACATGTACAGCAGAATAAACATGTTTACAGCAAAAATAAACATATTTATATCAGAAATGAACACATTAACAGCAGAAATAAACATTTACAGCAGAATAAACATATTTACAGCAGAAATAAACATGTACAGCAGAATAAACATGTTTACAGCAAAAATAAACATATTTATATCAGAAAAGAACACATTAACAGCAGAAATAAACATTTACAGCAGAAATAAACACATTTATAAGAGAAATAAAAAACTTGAGTCGTTTTCTCCCAACTTCACAGACGTAGCAGCAGGCAGAGCTCGTACGTAGCAGTCAGACAAAGATTGTGTAAAGGTAAGATGACCACTCCTAGCTCATTTTTCACGCTAAAAACAGAGCGTACTCATCCAGCAGGAGAGTAGCATAACCACAGTTTTCAGCTGGTAAACAGGATAGTTTAGCTTTAGCCTGCCTATCTCCTAGCTTCCATTAGTTTGGGGTAAGCTCCATTAGCTCTTTGCAACAGTTAGCTCAGAGTTGAATGGCCCCCGCTCTCAGCTCCACTTCTCTCCCCATTTTTGTATTTTGGGGAGTGGCTAGGGGTACCGTTCACATTTGAATTGATGCATATGAATTTCTGGTAGCTGGGAATCGGTACAGGTACCGGACGCCAACAGTGGCTATTTTTGGTACTTTTGTGTGTGTGCTTGTATGAGAATAACAGATTTATTTCTCATTCTTAACATATAATTTGTAACCAATATGTTAAAGCAAAATACAACTGTTTTTATGGTGTCGGAGCTGTCTGGTACACAGAGGGAAACTTAATAATGAAGTAAGACTAAGTAACATCAAAGAGAAAAAAGATGGTATGTTCCCTGACACTAAACTGATGTCGCGGCATTTTGCACAGAAGTAGAATGGAGACTACAGCTCAACCTGAAAAAACAAATGATGGAAAGAATTTAGAAATAGGTTTTATGTATTCAGTTCAAATCAAAATAAAAAATCAAAGTTTATTTATCAAGCACATTTTTTTTTCTCTTTTACTTGTCCTGTCCAGCATCAAAGCAAGCAGAATGGAAATCTGATTGCTTTATTCTGTTGAACAGTTTTGCTTTATCAAACGGAGCTTTATGAACATAAGGCTCCACTTGATATCATGTTTATTCATTTTATTTCTTTATTTAAACATTTGTCTATTACACCATTCCATTTCATACTGCTGGGCTTGACAAGGAAGAAATGAAAGTTAACAGAGGTAATGATAGAAAGTGGAACAGAGAGAGAGGAGTAAGGAAGAGGAAGAGAGAGAGGAGAGAAAACATGAATCCACTTACACAGTTCACTGGTGCATCTGTACAGCAATCCCTAAACAACATTCCAAGGTCTCTGTCGGAAAACAAAACAAGCAATCCCCTACAGGAGGACCTGCAGGTGGCTTAAATATCCTCAGATCATACAAACACATGCAGAACTACGCAGAGAGCACATTTAACAACACCTGTCATTGACCAAAGTGCTGTACAAGGAATGCATAAAAAACTAAAAACACAGGAAGAATACGGTCGCGGTAAATTCAAACACTGTAAGTGATAGTTATGGATTCTTCTGCCGACAGCAAACGATCCAGATCAACTGAAAGACACTAAAAAGTGGAACTACGACGAAAAAGCGTAGTAAAAAACATAGCTTCAGTTTGTGCTCCCGTGACGGCTTGGCTCGTGGCTGCAGTTACCTGAAGCGCCAGTCGCAAGTTTCGTTTCTTAATTTTGCCTCAAGTCCCTTTAATTGTTTTGATTTTAAGCAACACAAACTGGGTACAGATGAAGCAGTCTGAACAACATTTACAGACATCAGGCCAAGCAACTCTGTCTCGCTTTCTGATCTTGCTCTGCATCTGTTTGTGGGACTTCCACCAGCTTATCTCTCTACCCACCATCATCCTCACATGTGGCTCCACTCTCTTCTTGGAGCCTGCTAACATTGACATGAACGTGTACTGCAGTGATGCTGCTCAACATTTTGCAGCAACTAGCTTCAGCCTCCAGGTCACAGAGCCCCAGTGCGCTACGCTTGTGTGCGCCGCAGCCTCGGGGGCTAATGGCGGCCGTTTAGTCATTTGTTATGTCGTGGACTTCACTTGTGGACACCCCGTGTCTGACACACTCCTGGGCACACAGACACGGTGTGAAAGAACGAACCGGCCTCATTAGGTGGACGGCCGTCCTGAATTTCCAGCTGTTCTTTGGCACGGAACAGGTCCACCCAACCCTTTTTCTGGCTTCCTTCTTTTAGACATGCCTGCTCCTATTTCATTTTTCTCTTTCTTTTGTGTAGCATGAAAAAAACAGTTTAAAGGTATAGTTCAGAGTTTCCCCCTAAAAGTAAACGCTTGACTTGTGTGAGTGAAATCCAGCTCAATCCGCACCTTCGGGCCTCTGCTTTTGTGTGGTGGTAAGCTTTATTTGCAACTCCCCCTCCCCTGACTGTACTTTGCATTTTCCCTTTGTTCTGGTGTGTTCAGAACGTTTCTGGGTGGAGATTTGCCTGTTGTCTCCAGCCAATGACAGAGCTATGGATGTAGCATTGTGTTGGGATAAACTCGTCGATTGGAACAAACCTTTTTTTTTTTTTTTTTTAACATCAACTGGAGCCGACACCAGATTCACTTGAATCCTCGATAAAAATGGGGGATGCAGCAAAGAAAAGGAAGTATTTTGAGGTGAAAAGAGCTTTGGAGAGTGCACGCTGGAAAACCAGGGTTAATATTGGTTTGGCTTTCACACGCTTTCTAGCTTTGAAGGAGATGCTTGGGGCTGAAGAGCGATGTGACCTTTACTCTGAGGGGAGGGCTCTCAGTTTGAATACGTTTACAAACAGAAACGGGCGAAACTCCGGACTCTACCTTTAATGACTGAGTGGCTGGCTGAGCCAAGGGAAGTGTTCAGGTTGACTCAACGTGAAATGATGTTTCAGGGCCAAATCAAATAGCCAATCAGGGAGAGGCCTTCTCGCCAGTCAGAATTTTCTCTGGATCTGGATCAACTTTGGAAACATTCTAGAACTCATTGAGATCCTTTCTTGTAATTTTGTACCAACACTCGGGCTGTTTGTATGGCATATGCAAAAATGCCAAAAATGTGGCCTATCCTGACAAGCCAAAACATCAACTTTTTTTTTATTTGAGGTTGGAACTTGGACATGTACCAGATTGCTGTCCTTTATGTTGCATCCTAACATCCAAAGATGTTTCTAAAACAGTGCAGCACAAGTTCATGTCACTGTACTTTGAGCTGTTATTAAATGACTTGATCAGATCTGCACAACTTTAGACAACTTTTAGCCAAATACAGGCAAATGCAAGGCTCGCAGTCTTCACACTGGCGACCTTGTCTGCTTTGAATGTGCTGCTTTTATGGCCCCTGATAACTCGAGCGTCTGACTTCATGGTCAGATGCTCACCAGACACCAGAGCTTGGTAGGCTCGTTCATAGTAATGTGGCAAAATGAATCAGCATGAGAAATGGCATGTGTGGAGTGTGAGTGTGTGATGTCGTTCAAAGAAATATAAGCCTGTCTCCCAATAAAAGCCCAGTCCTCGATGCCCTGAAACAAATAGAAGCCCCGGTCACTATTTGAGGATTTACAGTAATGTCTTTCCTTCGGATCGCAGCGATCAGCCATTCAGTGCCTACTTGTCACTTCAGTAATTCACTCTCCTCGATTTTTTTTTCACACCAGGGATCTTGAAAACTGTAATGGGTTCTTTTTTTTTCTTTTTACCCTCTTGATGTGCGAAGAGCTGGCACAGTCCTTTACACAGCAATATAACCCAGTATCTCCACTCACGATCAATGTAGATCACAATTGTACAACAAACATGGCGGAACGCCAGCTCGGAGGGGCGGGGCGATACACTGTGACGACAACTCCTCAGTCTCTATAGCGAATGCACTGGCCAAAGTGTCACTCTGCAGGGGTTCTGTAGGATTTGCACTGCCTCTGGGAAAGCAAGACGGCGTTAGCATCTGTAAAGAGCATCTTAGTAGTCGGTGGCAAAAAGAGTGGGAGGCATGTTTTCTCTTGCTAACCGTCTGTTGTGAACACTCAGTGACTTCTGGTCGCAGAGAGGAAGTTGTTTTAACAAGAATGCGCTTGGGGCACTGTGGCCTTGCGCCCAGCTTGTTTACAACAGGAAAAGCAGAGAATGGGTTGTGTGAGTGTGGAAGTTTAGAAACCGTGACTCACGTCTTGCTGTCATGCACCAGATATGTTAGGGCGAGAACAAGAAGGCAGCTTTTTATGGAGCTTGCTGAAGCAGGCTTGACTGTCTTTTCAACTGGGCAAATTTTTTCCTCCAATCAGAAGCGAGTGGATGATGCTGTGTTTTTATATCTCTGCTGTACCAGTCTTGTTGTGAGAATTTAAAAAGCCCTTTTTGACAGTGGAGGGCAGCATTGCGCTCCCCAGCATATAGCTTGCTGGTAATAATTTGAAGACGAAGGAGAAAGAGAAACCAAATAATTCTGTGAAGTCCATTAAAGCAACGCCATTTCAGGGGAGGACGTTTCAGGCAAAGCTCGGACCTGATCAGCCGGACCTTGCAATCAATCAGCAGTTCAAAGAGAGAGAGAGGGGCGAGAGGTGGCTAAGTGGATGTAGTGATGCTGCTTTATTCTGCTTTCAGAGTTAAAGACCAGAATCGGACCCAGCGTGATTCACTGATTACTTGAAAAATTAATCTGATTACTTTTTTTTTTCTACTTGTCCTGTCCAGCATCATAGCAACAGAAGCAACATTATTAAGCCTTAATAAAAGTTGAATTATGTAATAAGTTACCATTACATATGCATTACTCAGCATTAATAACCATGTTAGTTGGTATGTTAGTAACCCCTTAATAATGTCTCTAGTAATGGTTTACCAGTGGTGCTTATTTGGAGCGAGTGAGCATTAAGTAACAGCTAACTAATGCATCTACAAAGCCTTTGCTCTACATTGCACGTTATCTGGATGGGCATCAATAAGCCATTTATTAATATATTAGGTAATCATTTACTAATGCTGTGCTGTGTATATTATCGGGTACCCCTTACTTCATGTTAACTAAGGTATTAACTCACATTAGTAACCTGACCTAATAGCCCTTAATGATGTGAGTGTCTCATAAGCATGACTTTATTTTCCACTTACCTTCATGGTGAGCAAGACTCTGGAACACTTTTTTAATATTTCAAATGCAGCCGTCGATCAGGACGACTTCTTGTTTCCCCCCAACTTTCATATAATGGAGTTCGATTGAGCCCGAGCCAACAAGGTCCTTAGAAGTCCACAAAAACTTGTTAATATTCCTCCATCCTGCTCGTCCAATATAATCCAAGTGTCCTGAGTGGGTAGCGTCCAGAATTTACTAGAAACAACGTAATTTACTATATTTTTAGAGTCTAAAAAGGAATATTGTTTACTTCCCCGAAGCGCGCACATGCGCGGTCACGAAACTATGGAAGCCTCGGCGTTCAGAGCCTACTCTGCCAATAATACAAGCGTAGAAGAAGAAATTGGAGTACATGCAAATGCATTGCTCCTCCAGCCAGTAGGGGGCCCCCCCGAGGACTAACTGACCATGAATTACTACAGAGCGGCAGCTCTCTCAGTGGAGAGTCTGCAACTAGAGTGGTGAAGAACTCATGATAGCAGCCCCACCGCCATCTCTTGGTCTGGCCGCCAGTCGCAGCGCTTTTTTAACTGGATGTTGTTGCTGACGAAATAATATAAGGTACATTAGCTTACATTCTTAGAATTACCGTAACTCTTCGACCGCTTACGCTATTGACGTAGTTTCAACAGATTCTGAAAGTACATTACGGTAAAGACACCTGTGTCTGCACTGTGTTAAGTTGTGCAGCAGTGAGAAAGACAATCAGGGAGAGTCCACATAGCTAGTGTATAGCCATGTACTATTTTCATTTTTGTGAATAATAGTGTCTTTCTGGAAGTTTGTTCTGTCGTTTGCACATATATCACAAGGTGTATAGAGTTTATGTTGTGTCTTAATTAAATTCAAGAAAAAAAACAATCTGAAAGGGGAAAAATAATTTTGAAACCAAAATAAAAACATTGGAGAGAGCAAATTTTCATACTGATAGCAAAAACTGATGTTATTTGGGACTCAAGAAAAGGTTTGGAGAGAAAATATTTTGTTATCGAATAAATAAAGATACATTGACAGCAGCCTCCGTGGGTCCGACCACCGCAAGCCTTTTAACTCCTTTTAGCCCTTCTTAGTCTTTCTTTTAGTTCCTTTCTTTAATTTTTTTTCCTTTTCTCTCCCCATTAAAATTTAGTTCTCAATACCCATATGCCCCCCCCCCCCCCCCCCCCCCCCCCCCCCCCCACGAGACCCCCCCCCCCCCCGGCCGAAGAACCACCGCACGAGGACGCAGGCGGACCGCACAAACGACCCGGCGCCCCCCTATGAAAAAACACCCACCCCCCCCAAAAAAACCCCCCCCCCCGGAAAAACCCCCCCCGGACCCCAGGCCCCCCGTGGACCACCCCCCCCCCCCCCCCCCCCCCCCCCCCCCCCCCCCCACACCCCCCCCCCCCCCCACGCCCACCAACCCCCCCCCCCCACCCCTGGAACCACCCACCGCAAAAAAACCCAAAAACCCCCCCCCAACCCCCACACCCCCACCCCCCACCCTAACCCACCCCGGATGGCCATACATGCCATCACACAGTAAATACAGCCAACCCTGCTCTTGCCAGCTGCAGTCAGGGAGCAGCAGAGTGCATCTGCCCGGCCCTCCTGTTAGTCAGGTCTCGGTCTGGTTTATTATGCACACGACTCAGCCTGAGTCGCTTCCAGCAGTCAGCAGAGAGGCAGGAAAGACAAGACTGCTCATTTAATGCCAACCATGCAATTACCCTCAGATTGGCCCTCACCACAATTTTCTTCCTGTTTGTTTTTTGCATTTTTACCCTGAGGAGTCAGCGTGCTGCCGTAGGAGGGGGTTACACTTTACTCTGCTGTCAGACAAGGGAGAAAAATGGCAGTTTTATGTCATTATTTCTTTTTGATATACTTTATTCATCCCAATTAGGAAATTCATTCTTTGCATTTTCACCCATCTCAGGTTGAACCTGAGAGCAGTGGACTATTTTAAAAAAAAATGGCAAAAAAAAAATCTAAAGCACCTGGGGAGCAGTTGGTGGGGGTTAAGGACCTTGTTCAGGGGTCCACAGTGGTCAATGTGAGTGCCATGTCAGGGACTTGAGCCCCGGTCTGCCACGCCAAAGCCCGCGACATTAACCTCTACGCTATCCACTCCCCCAATTTGCATCGGTAGGTGACTCATTCAACTGTTTGTTTGTTTTTTTCAATGTTTGAATTAACTGAACTCTGAATTTTCACCAGTAAGTGCACTTACTGCTGACCCCCAGCGCTGTCTTGGGTCACTTTCTTGGCAAACACTCATTCAGACTCTCATGGGTAAGAAGCAATCAGGAAAATTAGACTCTCTTTTTGTCCCTCTGTTAATTCCTGAAAAGCTGACAGCTCTGGAAATGGAGGCTTTTCAGCTGATGGCAGCATCATAGAGCCGTGCAATGCAGCTGCTGTTGGCCAAGCAAAACTTTAGAGTGATTGAACACCCCCCGCCCCCACACCGTCCCAATGTGGCCATCCCAGCAACTCTTTCAGGGATTAGGAAGTGCGGCCAATGCTGTGAAGCTGAAGTGTGACTCAGAAAAACGTCTGAGGATAGCACCATCCTGTTCATTTATTAGCTTTTATTGGGGGGGGGGGGGGTCTCAGATTGCAGGTTGGTGATGGCACATGCTCCAAAAATGTTTTTTTATGTTTACATCTTTCAATATCTTTAATAATTAATAATTTTCCCTTTGTATTAAATAAATATACACATTTATATGACTCTGAGTGCATTTAGGCGTGCAGACACGGTCAAGATGACTTGCTAAAGTTCAAAGCGAGCATCAGAATGAGGAAGAAAAGGGAATACGTTTCAGGAACTGCTTATCTACGAGGACTTTCATGCACAACCACAGAGAATGGTCTGAAGAGAGGAAATATCCAGCGAACAGTAGCTGTCTGGACCAGAATGCCTGATAAAGGAGAGTGCAGACGTGAGATGACAGACAGACGTCTCCACTTCTGCTCCATTCAGACGGTACAGTCAGAATTTCTCTTTTTTTCTCTTTTCTTCTTTTTTTTTTTTTTTTTTTTTTTTTTTTTTTTTTTTTTTTATTTTATTATTTTTATTATAATTATCTTTTTTTTATTTTTTTTATTTTTTATTTATTTTTTTTTTTTTTTTTTTTTTTTTTTTATTTTTTTTTTTTTTTTTTTTTTTTTTTTTTTTTTATTTTTTTTTTTTTTTTTTTTTTTTTTCTTTTTATTTTTTATATTTTTTTTTTTTTTTTTTTCTCTTTTTTTTTTTTTTTTTTATTTTTATTATTTTAATTTTTTTTTTTTTTTTTTTAGAAATCTTTTTTAATATGTTTTAATTTTTTTATTTATTTAATCCGGCCCCCTAAAGCCCCTCCCCTTCATTTTTTTTTTTTTTTTTTTTTTTTTTATAGTACCGTTTCTTTTTAATTGCTGGTATAGTTCCTTTTTAAACGCGTTATTATTGCGGTATTATACTGTTACCGATATACCGTGCAACCCTAGTCAGAATATTGGTGGAAACGTGGATCCATCCGGTCTTGTGTCAGCAGGTGATGATGTGGGGGCAGTGACAGCTTGTTACTCTGGGGGGCCGCCCACATGAAAAGCTACCACCCTGAAAGGGGAAAGAGACAAGTTAAACTCCTCCCACCAGTAGGCGTTGTCGCTACAGCCTTCAGATGTACCACTTACGCCTAATACCACAGATGTTGGTGACAGCAGACTATAAAAACATCTGAGTCATTTCGCATGAACCCGACAACCCCCCCCCCCCATGTGGCAACGTTACAGTACCAGCTGGCCATTAGTTAGCATTAGCAAATGTTTACCTGTCCAGAAGGACAGCTGCAACCTCCACGTGGCCTTTGTTTGCTTCATAGTGTGCCCTAATTGGAGAGTTTGTATTACGTAGAATGATGAGCTGCTGCCTGATTCAACGTTTCTGAACAAAGACGCAAAACTGATGTCCATAAACAGGAACTCTGAGGGGCCATTCAGATGAGGACGATTGCGGGTAAAATTGTCAAAATGTTGCATCAAGTCCTACCCCCCCCCCCCCCGCATGTTGCATTCTCGTCTGCATGGTTCAAAACGCAGAAATGATGGTGGACAGGCTCACGCCACGCTCATGTCGCATGCACGTTGACGTCACACACAAGCAGGAAAAACAACAATGTTGGACTACGAAAAGCCAGCGGATCTTACGCATTTACGCATGTGCGCAGACATGGTGGAGTTCTATCGCAGCACCACCTAATGACCTGGCATGCATGTCCAGCCGAATTCCACACACTTTGTGTCCTCGTGTGCACGCAGATTTCTTCATGATGACGCTTGTGTGAACGCGGATAAAAAGATGAAGACGAGACGCCACTTTTGCGTCTTCTCTTCTGATCGTCACCGTGTGAACGTCGCCTGATACTGCGACATCCACATGGCCT
Source organism: Atherinomorus stipes (assembly GCA_023101725.1). Taxonomy (NCBI): domain Eukaryota; kingdom Metazoa; phylum Chordata; class Actinopteri; order Atheriniformes; family Atherinidae; genus Atherinomorus; species Atherinomorus stipes. Next base: position 148,954 of record JALJCO010002911.1, on the reverse strand, counting down.
CATCAGTACACAACAGATCATGTTATACCCCCAAAACCACAGAAATGTGACATTTCCTGTCATGATACCTTTAAATACATATTAATTCGATGATGCAAAATTAATACCAAACACCAATCCAATATTTCCATTAATATCCGGTACTACTTATATTGCTGAAACTTTTAGATCGGGTGTGGATGACAAGCCGACAGTTCTGCAGCAACTGTGTGATGTCAGTGTGGACCAAAATCTCTGAGGAAATGTTTCCAACGCTCGTCTAGCGTTGATGTCACATTTCTTTAGCTTGTTTTTTATGTTTACTGTATCTTTAAAACTACTGAAGGTAACACAGTTATTTGGTTGTGCCATAAAAGGGAATTATGTGTCTATAAATGACATGAAACCCCCTCTTTAAATAGTTATTTACCATCAGATTTCAGAGGAAAATGTGTCCAAACTTTTGACTGGGAGTGTATATTGCCTGCAGAAATAAAAGCCAGCACTCAGTTGAATTAGGCAAATCGGTAAGAGCCTCCCTGGAAAAGTAATGCAACATGTTTCAGTTAGCGGCGACATATGTGATGTAACCTGATCAGCAGCTTCCTGTTTCTGCGGCAGCCTCAGACTCCTGCGGAGCAAGATAAGATGCCTCTGAAGAATCTGGCCAATAATCCGCTTATAACAAACAATGAAACAAAGGAAAAGGCTGAAAGTAGGTTGAAAGTAGTCTGTTGTATTGTTATATCCTGGAAGGATTTACATCTTCACAAACCTGAATGATTGTGTTGGAGATAACTTTGATGTTTGATCAAGTTAAATTGAGTGAAATCAAGAGTAGAACAGGAAGAAACTGTTATTAGCAGGGCTCTAAATACATCTCTTTGCTAACCAGCCAAAAGGGTGTTTAGATCCCTGAAGTTAACCAGTAAATCAGAAGTCAAGTTGCTTTTTCAGGGAACAACATTATAAATTCACATGAGTGCTTTTCATCACGTTTATTTAAACAGTTTTTATTGATGTTTTCATTGAAAATTCTGAACATGTTAACCAGCGTAGCCCCCACCCACCCACCCCCCAACCCGCCCCCGCACCCGTTACAGTGGTCTTCATGTACCACTGAGCCTCTGTTTTAAAGTACTTTAGTACTTTAACATGTGCTTCCCAGCAACAGCAGGAGGACATTTTCCCTTTGACTCTGTCCACAGATGTCTCTGCTAACAGCAGGGGGACATTTTCCCTTTGACTCTGTCCACAGATGTCTCTGCGAACAGCAACACCGTCTCACGGCTCATAAAAAGCGCTTTTACAGATTTTTGGAGACCAAATGTGGAGAAAAGTCGAGCTAGCCGCTGAAAGTGACCAAGGAGCCAATATGAACCGTCCTGGAAGCCAAACGTGAGCTCAGTCTGGAGGGACGACAGTTTCCTCGATTTTCTAGTTACTCTGTGGTCAGAAATCCTCACTTTTCCCAGGATTTTGTGCTGAAAATGCAGCAGAAAAAACAGTGTCCTGCTCTGATGCGGGACACTGTGTGTGCGGACGGTGAGATGGACACTATGTGTGCGGACGGTGAGATGGACACTGTGTGTGCGGACGGTGAGATGGACACTATGTGTGGGGACGGTGAGATGGACACTCTGTGTGCGGAGCTAAGCTAAGCTAAAGTTTCGGTTCCTACGTTCCGCTGTTGCCGAGTCAGTGCGGAGAGAAGAGAACGTTTCTGGCGGTGATCAAGAAGCTGCTGGCTGGGAGAGTTCAGCCTCAGCTGTAGAGGTGAGGTTCAGAAAGAGGACGGATGTCAGAAAGATGATGTCTAGCTGCTAATCGGCTGTTGTCTCACCGTTTATCTGTCACTGTTTTGCATTGGTCAGTCTGGAATTCACTGGACTTCACCTACTCTGACGTCAGAGGTCACATGATTCCCAAACTGTGCGGTGATTGTGAAGGAGAATTTTATCCCCTCCCTTTTTAAGTAACACTTCCTGGTTCTTTTCAACTTAAGAGACCGAAGAGTTGCTGCCTCTTCTCAGGGATGATTTTCTGCCGTTACAAAGAACATGAAACGTACACTTTAATCCAGCTACCTCCTCCGTCTCTTTTGGCTTTTACCTTGACATGTCATCTTTGACATCAAAGTGGTATCCCAGTCTTTGTCACATGTGATTGGATGCATGATGTGTCCATCAAACTGAAGCTGCTGATGGTGCGTTCCTGTGCGCTTCATGCACAGCTCCTGTACTTCCTGAGCTTAATACTGCACCTTTGTTTACTGTCTTTCATGGATGAACTGATTATTCCAGGTATGTCTGACCTCAGCAAATGGTCAGACACACCTGGATCAACCATTACCAGGTATTTTGCATTCCATTTGCACCAACTCGGGGTGGGGTGGGGGGAGCTAGAACAGCTAGAAATGAACATATTTCTAGCTAAAAAAAAAAAAAAGATAACATAGACATTTTAACAATGTTACCATGACAACAACAGCCAATTTCAGTGTGTGTGTTTAATAAACAACACATTTTCATGCTGCGTTTTCAAGAAACAAAGACCGCTGAGAGACCGTAAAATTCAGCTTGGTGCTGTTTACACTTGAAACTTATAGTCGTCTTCAAAATTATTCATACCCTCAAATTAAAAAAGGAAAAAAATCAGTTATCAGTGTTGATGAAGTTCATTTGAAGATGAAATTAACAAAAGTAACAATAGATAAAAATTCCATGAAAATCATGACATTGATTCTGAATTGTGGTTCAACCGAAATATTAAGAAAAAACACACAAAAAATAAAACAAGTAAACAAGCATGATGCAGCTCTGAAGCTAAAATGTTGTTGAACACTTTGAGACAATCAGGTGTTTTCTGTAACGTCCAATCAGACGTCTGCACCTGGAGACAGGTTGGTCCATGTTCATGAGCAAGGTGCTCTGATGTGTCTGAGACAGTTTACTTTTTATTATTATTATTATTCTTTTCAACCACAATTCCAAATCAATATTTTATTTCACTGATTTATATTTTTGTAAATTTTTATTTATTTTTTTTCTTTAGTTTCTTGTTATTTGAATTATTGTTAATTTAGCCTCTTCTTTAACTGGAGGGTGTTAATAATTTTGAGAATAACTGCATCAACAGAAAATATCTTATATAGAAATTTAATAAATACAACAACGGCACTGGACGCAGCCATCTTTAAATCTACAATCTCAGGGTCCTCTGCAAATTACCAGCTCGTATCTCGGAAAAACGAGTTCCAAGACAACTGGAACGCACTATGAGTCGCAGAGGCTACTTCCGAATGTACACCCTATGCCCGGCATAGGGGACACTTTACAGGGCTGTCCGAATGTCCAGAGAGAAAAATGTTGTGCTGTCATTGTGTGGTTCTTTTAGAATACCAGCGACTTCTGGAAGAAGGGAAAGAGAAGCAGGGCCAGCAGGTAGTGATTAAAACAATACAAAATTTGTTAAAGACATAAAATAAATAAAAGTACTAAAGTAATACAAGTCCAAATGAATAAAAGTAGGCCTATTAAAATAATAAAAGAACTACAAATACCAACCTGATACTGATACCTTGTACAAAAACGTGTTTCAAAAATCATGTTCAAAGCAGGCTTCATAAGGGCAAGTGAATCCAAAATCAATGGGCAGTTAGCAGGCTGCTCTGCACTAGTCTGCTAATTAAGTCTGAGTCAGTCCTGTTGGACCTCTGCAGGTGCTTTAATCTGATTATCTTTTATGTCGTTGTGGTGTTTTAATGTGTGCTTTTAATAATGATGTTACACAGTGTTTTCTTCTGTAACCTTCTTCTCATTTGTGTTACTGCTACCATGTGGCCAGGCCGTGCTTGACCTTAATTGAAAGCCTTGAAAAAATAGGTTTAATAAAATAGATAAATACACAAAAATAAACAGATAAATAAATTGGAAGTTTATATTTTTATAATAATAATAATAATGCAGCACGGAAACTTGCGACGCCTGCAGGATGCCAGCGTGATGAGTTACGCACCTCTGCTGTCGCCCCTGGCTGCTGTCTCTCAGTTTTAGGGGCCCACAACAGAACTTTTATCCGTTTTCCCAGTGATCCCCCTATAAACAGCTAACCTTCAACATCTTCATCGTACCTCTGATTCCCTTCAGCCAGTAACAGTCTCATCTTGACTCTTGTTCGGTCCATTCCCCTCTTTCTTCTCCTCTCTTCATCCAGTAATGTTTCCTTGCGTTCCTTTGCTGAATACTTTGTCGGTACGTGAAGCGTTCAAACACCCCCTGTGTTCATGTCTGGTTCATGTCAGTTTGCTGGTACGTGATGCATTTAAACACCTGCTGTGTTCATGTCTTGTTCATGTCCATTGGCTGGTACGTGATGCGTTCAATCACCCGCTGTGTTCATGTCTGGTTCATGGCCGTTTGCTAGTACGTGATGCGTTCAAACACCTGCTGTGTTCATGTCAGGTTCATGTCAGTTTGCTGGTACGTGATGCATTTAAACACCCGCTGTGTTCATGTCTGGTTCATGTGCGTTTGCTAGTACGTGATGCGTTCAAACACCCGCTGTGTTCATGTCCGGTTCATGGCCGTTTGCTAGTACGTGATGCGTTCAAACACCCGCTGTGTTCATGTCTGGTTCATGGCCGTTTGCTAGTACGTGATGCGTTCAAACACCCGCTGTGTTCATGTCTGGTTCATGGCCGTTTGCTAGTACGTGATGCGTTCAAACACCCAGTGTGTTCATGTCTGGTTCATGTCAGTGTGCTGGTACATGATGCGTTCAAACACCTGCTGTGTTCATGTCTGTGTGCTGGTACTGATGCGTTCAAACACCCCTTGTTCATGTCTGTGTGCTGGTACGTGATGCGTTCAAACACCCGCTGTGTTCATGTCTGGTTCATGTTTGTTTGCTAGTTCGTGATGCGTTCAAACATCCGCTGTGTTCATATCTGGTTCATGTTCGTTTGCTGGTACGTGATGCGTTCAAACACCCTCTTGTTTGTATCAGGTTTATGTCTGTGTGCTGGTACGGATGCGTTCAAACACCCGCTGTGTTCATGTCTGTGTGCTGGTACGTGATGCGTTCAAACACCCGCTGTGTTCATGTCTGGTTCATGTCTATTTTCTGGTACGTGATGCGTTCAAACACCCGCTGTGTTCGTGTCAGGTTCATGTCAGTGTGCTGGTACGTGATGCGTTCAAACACCTGCTGTGTTCATGTCTGTGTGCTGGTACGTGATGCGTTTAAACACCCGCTGTGTTCATGTCTGTGTACTGGTATGTGATGCGTTCAAACACCCGCTGTGTTCATGTCTGGTTCATGTTTGTTTGCTAGTTCGTGATGCGTTCAAACACCGGCTGTGTTCATGTCTAGTTCATGTCTGTTTGCTGGTACGTGATGCGTTCAAACACCCGCTGTGTTCGTATCAGGTTCATGTCTGTGTGCTGGTACGTGATGTGTTCAAACACCCGCTGTGTTCATGTCTGGTTCATTTGCGTTTGCTGGTACGTGATGTGTTCAAACACCCGCTGTGTTCATGTCTGGTTCATGTCTGTGTGTTGGTACGTGATGCGTTCAAACACCCGCTGTGTTCATGTCTGGTTCATGTTTGTTTGCTAGTTCGTGATGCGTTCAAACAACCGCTGTGTTCATGTCTGGTTCATGTCTGTTTGCTAGTACATGATGCGTTCAAACACCCGCTGTGTTCATGTCTGTGTGCTGGTACGTGATGCGTTCAAACACCCGCTGTGTTTGTATCAGGAAGTGATGCGTTCAAACACCCGCTTGTTGTATCAGGTTCATGTCTGTGTGCTGGTACGTGATGCGTTCAAACACCCGCTGTGTTCATGTCTGGTTCATGTTTGTTTGCTAGTTCGTGATGTGTTCAAACACCCGCTGTGTTCATGTCTGGTTCATGGCCGTTTGCATACGTGGCGTCAAACACCCGCTTGTTCATGTCTGTGTGCTGGTACGTGATGCGTTCAAACACCCGCTGTGTTCATGTCTGGTTCATGTCCGTTTGCTAGTTCGTGATGCGTTCAAACACCCGCTGTGTTCATGTCTGGTTCATGTCTGTTTGCTAGTACGTGATGCGTTCAAACACCCGCTGTGTTCATGTCTGGTTCATGTCTGTTTGCTAGTACGTGATGCGTTCAAACACCCGCTGTGTTTGTATCAGGTTCATGTCTGTGTGCTGGTACGAGATGCGTTCAAACACCTGCTGTGTTTGTATCTGGTTCATGGCCGTTTGCTAGTACGTGATGCGTTCAAACACCTGCTGTGTTCATGTCAGGTTCATGTCAGTTTGCTGGTACGTGATGCATTTAAACACCCGCTGTGTTCATGTCTGGTTCATGTGCGTTTGCTAGTACGTGATGCGTTCAAACACCCGCTGTGTTCATGTCTGGTTCATGGCCGTTTGCTAGTACGTGATGCGTTCAAACACCCGCTGTGTTCATGTCTGGTTCATGGCCGTTTGCTAGTACGTGATGCGTTCAAACACCCGCTGTGTTCATGTCTGGTTCATGGCCGTTTGCTAGTACGTGATGCGTTCAAACACCCAGTGTGTTCATGTCTGGTTCATGTCAGTGTGCTGGTACATGATGCGTTCAAACACCTGCTGTGTTCATGTCTGTGTGCTGGTACGTGATGCGTTCAAACACCCGCTTGTTCATGTCTGTGGCTGGTACGTGATGCGTTCAAACACCCGCTTGTTCATGTCTTCATGTTTGTTTGCTAGTTCGTGATGCGTTCAAACACCGCTTGTTCATATCTGTTCATGTTCGTTTGCTGGTACGTGATGCGTTCAAACACCCTCTTTTTTATCAGGTTTATGTCTGTGTGCTGGTACGTGATGCGTTCAAACACCCGCTGTGTTCATTCTATTTTCTGGTACGTGTGCGTTCAAACACCCGCTTGTTCGTGTCAGGTTCATGTCATGTGCTGTCGTGATGCGTTCAAACACCTGCTTGTTCATGTCTGTGTGCTGGTACGTGATGCGTTTAAACACCCGCTGTGTTCATGTCTGTGTACTGTATGTGTGCGTTCAAACACCCGCTGTGTTCATGTCTTTCTTTTGTTTGCTAGTTCGTGATGCGTTCAAACACCGGCTGTGTTCTTCTAGTTCATGTCTGTTTGCTGGTACGTGTGCGTTCAAACACCCGCTGTGTTCGTATCAGGTTCATGTCCGTGTGCTGGTACGTGATGTGTTCAAACACCCGCTGTGTTCATGTCTGGTTCTTTCTTTGCTGTCGTGATGTGTTCAAACACCCGCTGTGTTCATGTCTGGTTCATGTCTGTGTGTTGGTACGTGATGCGTTCAAACACCCGCTGTGTTCATGTCTGGTTCATGTTTGTTTGCTAGTTCGTGATGCGTTCAAACAACCGCTGTGTTTGTATCAGGTACGTGATGCGTTCAAACACCCGCTGTGTTTGTATCAGGTTCATGTCTGTGTGCTGGTACGTGATGCGTTCAAACACCCGCTGTGTTTGTATCAGGTACGTGATGCGTTCAAACACCCGCTGTGTTTGTATCAGGTTCATGTCTGTGTGCTGGTACGTGATGCGTTCAAACACCCGCTGTGTTCATGTCTGGTTCATGTTTGTTTGCTAGTTCGTGATGCGTTCAAACACCCGCTGTGTTCATGTCTGGTTCATGGCCGTTTGCTAGTACGTGATGCGTTCAAACACCCGCTGTGTTCATGTCTGTGTGCTGGTACGTGATGCGTTCAAACACCCGCTGTGTTCATGTCTGGTTCATGTCCGTTTGCTAGTTCGTGATGCGTTCAAACACCCGCTGTGTTCATGTCTTTCATGTCTGTTTGCTAGTACGTGATGCGTTCAAACACCCGCTTGTTCATGTCTGTTCTGTCTGTTTGCTAGTACGTGGCGTTCAAACACCCGCTTGTTTGTATCAGGTTCATGTCTTGTGCTGGTACGTGTGCGTTCAAACACCCGCTTGTTCATGTCTTTCATGTTTGTTTGCTAGTTCGTGATGCGTTCAAACACCCGCTGTGTTCATGTCTTTCTCCTTTCTAGTCGTGATGCGTTCAAACACCCGCTTGTTCATGTCTGTGTGCTGGTACGTGATGCGTTCAAACACCCGCTGTGTTCATGTCTGGTTCATGTCCTTTGCTAGTTCGTGATGCGTTCAAACACCCCTTGTTCATGTCTGGTTCATGTCTGTTTGCTAGTACGTGATGCGTTCAAACACCCGCTGTGTTCATGTCTTTCTGTCTTTTCTATCGTGATGCGTTCAAACACCCGCTGTGTTTGTATCAGGTTCATGTCTGTTTGCTAGTACGTGATGCGTTCAAACACCCGCTGTGTTTGTATCAGGTTCATGTCTGTTTGCTGGTACGTGATGCGTTCAAACACCCGCTGTGTTTGTATCAGGTTCATGTCTTTTGCTAGTCGTGTGCGTTCAAACACCCGCTTGTTTGTATCAGTTCATGTCTTTTGCTAGTCGTGTGCGTTCAAACACCCGCTTGTTTGTATCAGGTTCATGTCTGTTTGCTGTCGTTGCTCAAACACCCGCTTGTTTTATCAGGTTCATGTCCTTTGCTTACGTGTGCTTCAAACACCCGCTGTGTTCCTATCAGGTTCATGTCTGTGTGCTGGTACGTGATGCGTTCAAACACCCGCTGTGTTTGTATCAGGTTCATGTCTGTGTGCTGGTACGTGATGCGTTCAAACACCCGCTGTGTTCATGTCTGTGTGCTGGTACGTGATGCGTTCAAACACCTGGCCGCGTCCCGGATGGAACACTGGAAACATTCGTGCAGTCTCTGAGCGTCGGGACGCTGCGAGCAGTGACGGCTCAAACAGGCACATGATGGATGTTGGTGTGACATCAGAACGGGTCAGAAACAGATATTAAGGTGTGTAAGTTACGTTGTGTGTCTTTAAACTCTTGTTCCAGACATGTTGAAGGAGGTGCGGGACCTCTGCAGGTGCTTTAATCTGATTATCTTTTACGTTGTTGTGGTGTTTTAATGTGTGCTTTTAATAATATGTTACACAGTGTTTTCTTCTTAACCTTCTTCTCATTTTGTTACTGCTACCATTGGCCGGCCGTGCTTACCTTAATTGAAAGCCTTAAAAAATAGGTTTAATAAAATAGATAAATACACAAAAATAAAAGATAAATGGAAGATATTTTTATAATAATAATGATAATTATAATGATAATGATAATAATAATAATGGATTTGATTTATATAGCGCTTTTCAAGGCACTCAAAGCACTTTACCGTAGATCCATTATTCTTTTTTATAGATTAATTTGTTACTTAAGCTGAAATAAAAAGCCAAATACGTGAATGACTATATTCATGCCACATCATACAGCATGTTTGTCAAGATCTTCTTATTAAATATGCACGAACTATTTACTAAACACCTACACTAGAATTTAGCTGTTTCTATAATATGTTCCTAAATGTTATATTCTAACATGGAAATCAGTTCTAGAAGATAAACAGCTGCTATTGAAGGTATCAGTACGTCAGGGGTTACATCAGTTTAGATGTAAACTGTTATCACACAGCAAAATTTTATATGGGGGGCAAAGGAGAGGCAAGAGGTCCAATCAGGGGGGCAATGTTGTCCTAAATGAAGTACGTGAACATCTCCTATATTTAAATGGAATAAAGAAAAACACCCTTAAAGCGTACATTTCAAATTTTTTCATTTTTTTTTTTAAACTACTTCTATCATCTTTATTATATATCAAACACACCTCATAATTTTATTATAAAAACCCCTTCTTTCCCAGCCTCTCTCCTTTTCACCCTCAGAGAAAAACACCCTTTTTTCTTTAACAAAGCCCTCCCCCTCTTGTTACTTTGTTCTACCGTTTTCTTTCATTTTTCCTTTTTTTTTTTTTTCTTGCCTAAAGTTTTCAAATTTCCTTTCCATTTTTTTAAGTTTTTTCAAATCTCTCAAAAATTCCGCTAAATTTTTTTATTTCCCCCTCCCTTTTTTCTTCTTTCTTCCCCTTCCTCGATTTTAATTCAAAGAGTCTTTTTTGAAATTAAAGATTTCGATGGATTAATTTTATTTAATGATGTGGATACTTTTTTCAAGAAGAGGAAACAGGAACACTTCAACACCCCATATCAGTTTTAGAAGACGAATTAATCACTCTATGAACCTTTTAATAATAATTGTATTATTAATTTTTTTTTTTTTTCTTTTTCTTTTCTTCATACTTATTATCTTTATTTTTAATATTTTTTTATTTCTTTTTTTTACAATCTTACCATTATACTATTATGAATATTATAAACAATTTAAAATTTAAATTATATTTTTTTTTATATTTCACTTCACTAATTATTGTACTACTCTTTCTTTTTCTTTTTTTTTATTTATTTTTCTTATTTTTCTTTTTATTTCTTTTGTTTCTTTTTAATTATTAAATCTCCTCTATTGTCCGTAGTTTAAGAGATTTAAAAAAATTTTATTTCATTTTTTTATTTATTTTTTTTTTTATTTTCTTCAAATAATATATTACTAAAATCTAATTTATTTATATTATACATACCACCCTCTTCCCCCCTCCTTCCTTTATCCTCCTCCTCCCCCCCCCCTTCTAATCTCTTTCTCCTATTCCTTGTTATCTTAAATTTTTTATTTTTCCTTTTCTTCTTCTTCATCTTCTTTCTTCTCTTCTTTCCTTTTTCATCCCACCAACTACTCACACCATCATCATTTCCTCCCCCCCCTCCCCCCTCTTTTTCTTTTTTTAAGAAAAAAAAAAAAAAAAAAAAAACCCCCCCCCATCCTTCCCTTACCCCCCATCTCGCCGCGTCTTTTTCTTTCCCCTTCTCCAGAGCTCCCTTCCAACCCCAAACATTTAAAAAATTTTTTTTTAAAAAAACCTCTCTTTCTTTCTTATCCCCCCACCCCCCCTTTTTTTTTTTCTTTTAATTTTTTTTTTTACATTACATTAAATTATAATCATTTCCCCACACTTTAAACCTATTTCGGAAAGTGTCTTTCACTCGTGCTTTGCAGCTTCACTGTTCGGTGGTTTATTTATTCTTTGACAGATTCTTGTTTGTTCTGCTCAGCAACATTTATCAGACTGACAAGTTCAGAAACTTAGGGTTTCCACAACTCCACTACTTCCTGAACTCAAGCTCCTTTATTTTCTGACAAACGAATTAATCCAGGTGTGCGAACCATGACGGGAACGGCCAGACACACCTGGATTAATCAGTTTGTCCAGTAATGAAAGAAAAGTCATCAAAGAAGCTGCTAAAGCTCAGCAAGTTGTGGGGTTGTGCATGAAGCTCATTGTGAGAGGAATGTCAAACTGGAAGAAAGTTCCAATTAAAATTACGTCCATCAGGGAGTCAGTGCTTTCTTCAAGTGTTTTTTTTTTTTTTAGAAAAATGATCAAGTGTATTTATGCTCCCAATATTTCTGAAACTGACACTCAGGGGTGTGAAAAAGTACAGATATAATAAAAAATTGATGTTCGAGTACTTCACTCTACCATCACACAGACTGCGAGTAGTACTACAAACAAAACACAGAATTACAGTAGTGTACTGAAATATTTAACCTTTAAAGGTTGAATATGGAACACGGACAGAACAGCGACATCACGTGTGTCTACGTTGTAGATGCAACGGCAGAAAAACAACTCCAGCCGCTGGGATGCCAGAATCTGCCGATACGCAAGTGACCAACAGTCTGCGGCATGTCCAACAGTCTGCAGCATGTCCAACAGTCTGCAGCATGTCCAACAGTCTGCAGCATGTCCAACAGTCTGCAGCACGTCCAACAGTCTGCAGCACGTCCAACAGTCTGCAGCATGTCCAACAGTCTGCAGCACGTCCAACAGTCTGCAGCATGTCCAACAGTCTGCAGCACGTCCAACAGTCTGCAGCACGTCCAACAGTCTGCAGCACGTCCAACAGTCTGCAGCACGTCCAACAGTCTGCAGCACGTCCAACAGTCTTCAGCACGTCCAACAGTCTGCAGCACGTCCAACAGTCTGCAGCACGTCCAACAGTCTGCAGCACGTCCAACAGTCTGCAGCACGTCCAACAGTCTGCAGCACGTCCAACAGTCTGCAGCACGTCCAACAGTCTGCAGCACGTCCAACAGTCTTCAGCACGTCCAACAGTCTGCATCACGTCCAACAGTCTGCAGCACGTCCAACAGTCTGCAGCACGTCCAACAGTCTGCATCACGTCCAACAGTCTGCAGCACGTCCAACAGTCTGCAGCACGTCCAACAGTCTGCATCACGTCCAACAGTCTGCAGCACGTCCAACAGTCTTCAGCACGTCCAACAGTCTTCAGCACGTCCAACAGTCTTCAGCACGTCCAACAGTCTGCAGCACGTCCAACAGTCTGCAGCACGTCCAACAGTCTTCAGCACGTCCAACAGTCTTCAGCACGTCCAACAGTCTTCAGCACGTCCAACAGTCTGCAGCACGTCCAACAGTCTGCATCATGTCCAACAGTCTGCAGCATGTCCAACAGTCTGCAGCATGTCCAACAGTCTGCAGCACGTCCAACAGTCTGCAGCATGTCCAACAGTCTGCAGCACGTCCAACAGTCTGCAGCATGTCCAACAGTCTGCAGCATGTCCAACAGTCTGCAGCACGTCCAACAGTCTGCAGCATGTCCAACAGTCTGCAGCACGTCCAACAGTCTGCAGCACGTCCAACAGTCTGCAGCATGTCCAACAGTCTGCAGCACGTCCAACAGTCTGCAGCACGTCCAACAGTCTGCAGCATGTCCAACAGTCTGCAGCACGTCCAACAGTCTGCAGCATGTGTAACACGTAACGCAGAGGAGTTAATAACTGACAGCTAACGTTAGCCACGTTAGCAAACAAGTTAGCTTACCGATCTAGGAGGGAAGTTGCCATTTCCTTGTTTTGACTCCGTGGGAAACATTTATGTGGGTCCATTTAGTGAAGTCTTCACCTAAATTAACTCCAGCTTTTGCTCTTCTCAGGTCACTCGTCCTCAGAAACAGATAACAATATCTACAGGACTCTGAAGCAGCTGCTTCACTCACCGTATCCACGGTTTCCCTGTAGCAGCCTAACTGTGTCCAACATGCTGCTGCCACACAGAGATCGTATCCGGCAACCCGCAATGGCGGCGTGTATCGGCTTATAGACGTAAATATAATACCATTATCAAACCCCTTAAAGACACACAACGTAACTTTTAGACCTTAAAAATCTGCGTTTCTGACTCGTTTTGATGTCACACCAACATTCATTATGCGCATTTTCGAGCCGTCAGTGCCCAGAGGCGTCCTGGGGCTCAGAAACAGCACTATGTAAGATTCCCATCCGGGACGCGACCGTGACGTTGCAGCCAACTATTGGCTGCAGCACCGCGTCACTCACTAGCAACCGGATGTAAACCAGGTATCAACGTCGCGGGTGTTTTGAATGCGCATCATGTCGAATTCGGTAAAGAAACGCAAGGAAACATCACCGGAGGAAGAGAGGAAAAGAAACAGAGGAAGGGACAGAACAAGAGTCAAGATAAGACTGTCTTTTACTGGCTGGAGTGAGCTTACAGTACAGGTACGAACAAGATGGATGCTAGTTTAGCCGCCGATAGGGGGCGCGTCACTGAGAAAACTGCTGAAAGTTCCGTTGTGTGTCTTTAACAATAATTTTATAGTTATTTTTAGGCTAAATATAATGTTTCTAGGAAATGTTGTACTTTTATTTTGTACCCCCCCCAAACGACCTGTGGAGGTATTATTTTTTAAAAATATAGCTTTTAATAAAAATGTTTCAAATTCAACCTTTAATACATTAATATATTTGACTGAAAACATGTTTGACTGTAACATCTAACGTCTCAGCACCAACTTATCTGAAGAATAAAGAGCCAACATGCAGGTGGTCTAGCTGGAACAGGTGGGTTCCCGATACTGTGCCTTCCACTACATCAGCCTCTTCTCCTCTGTCTCTCTCTCTGACTCCAAAACCTTCTCCTCTTCATCACTAATGTCACTTTCATCATCATCACTCCTTCCTCTCCCTGTTGTGCTTTCAGTGACTTTCTGCATCTGTGAACTTCCTGGTCTCTCCATCATCCCTCCTTCCTCACTTCTTGCCATCTCCTGTTCCTTCTCATCCCTCACTTTAAAAAAGGAAACGTCCACTTAGATGCTTTTATACTCATAAGCATCAAGATTTTAAATAAATGTTGCATCCTTATACGAACCTTACAAAAATATGAAATGATTGATCACATTAACATGAGATACAGCAGCAGTTATTAAATCTTGTTCTGCTGCTTATTTATTTTCAAAGTCTTCCAGCAGGATTTCATGTTTCATTGTGCTGCGGTCTCATTGCTATGATACAGAAATCAGTCACGTTTCACACCATGAAACAGCGACCTGAAACATTTCTAAACTTTATAAACTGCTTTTGTGATCTAACCTTATGAGCTAAACGCGCTCGAACAAACCAAACGCGACTCGTGTTGTCAGGGAAACGAACGTACTGTCTGCAACTGCAACTGTCCGTCTATTTTAGCGGACATTTTATTCATTCTAAGTTTAATTGTACTCAAACTTTGTGCTTTAGAACATCACCTGTTGGAACTGGCTCTACCTGGCTGGCTGAGTGGCTTCAGACTGCAGACTGTCTCTCGTACATGAGGCTGTGACGCAGCGCGTGGACACAGAGCGGGAGGCAGCGGTGTCTGAAGCAGGGCCGTAACTCAGCTTTTCACGGTCCAAAGTTTAAATGCAGTAAGAGGCTTTTTGGCATTCAAACAGTTTTTACAAGTAGACTATGATTTTCAGCAAATAAAGGTTGGGGGGGCAAGACTCTGAGACAGGGGGACAGTTGCCCCACCTTGCCCCCCTGTAGATCCGCCCCTGTACTGTGGCGACACTTAAGGCCCAATTTCAATTCTCCCCCTTCCCCTCCGTTTTGCGTGTTCACATGCAGGGGTAGGACATAGAGGTGGGGGTTTATACCCCTTCCAACGAAAGGTTTTCCCACGCACACAATGGCCCAATCTCATTTCTCTTTTTTACCCCCTCCCCTTGGCCCTTGACACTTAAAACGAAACTACGAGGGGTAGGGCTTAAAGTCAACCTTCACAAATTGTGACCCCCACTTCAACGATCACATACAGCTGTGTGAAAAAGTTTTTGCCTCCTTCCTAATTTCTTACTTTTTTGCATGTTAGTCACACTTAAATGTTTCAGATCATCAAACAAATTTAAATGTGAGACAAAGATAACACAAGTAAACAGAAAATGCAGTTTTTAAATGAAGATTTTTTTTTTTTTTTTTGTGGGGGGGGGGGGGGGGGGGGGGATCCAAACTTAAATGTCCCTGTGTGAAAAAGTGACTGCCCCCTAAACCTAGTAACTGGTTGGGCCACCCTCCCCCCCCCCCCCCCCCCCCCCCCCCCCCCCCCATTTCCTTTTTTTAAAAAATGTTTTTTTCCCAGGGGAATGTATCTTTTTGGGGGCGTGGAGGGGGGGGGGAGGGATTATCCGCCGGCGGGGGGAGGGGGGGGGGGGGGGTTAGCAGCAACAACTGCATCAAGCGTTTGTGATAACTGGCAGTGAGTCTTCTTCAGCGCTGTGGAGGAATTTTGTTCCACTCATCTTTGCAGAATTGTTGTAATTCAGCCACATTGGAGGCTTTTCCAGCATGAACCGCCTTTTTAAGGTCATGCCACAGCATCTCAATGGGATTCAGGTGGGGGCTTTGACTAGGCCACTCCAAAGTCTTCATGTTGTTGTTCTTAAGCCATTCAGAGGTGGACTTGCTGGTGTGTTCTGGATCATTGTTCTGCTGCAGAACCCAAGTGCGCTTCACCTTGAGGTCACCAACAGATGGCCGGACGTTCTCCTTCAGGATTTTTTGGTAGAAGCAGAATTCATGGTTCCATTTACCACAGCAAGTCTTCCAGGTCCTGAAGCAGCAAAACAGCCCCAGACCATCACACTACCACCACCATATTTTACTGTTGCTATGATGTTCCTTTTCTGAAATGCCGTGTTACTTTTACGCCAGATGTAATGGGACCTCCACCTTCCAGAAAGTTCCACTTTTGTCTCGTCAGTCCACAGAGTATTTTCCCAAAAGTCTTGGGGATCATCAAGATGCTTTCTGGCTAAACTGAGACGAGCCTTTATGTTCTTTTTGCTCAGCAGTGGTTTTGGTCTTGGAACTCTGCCATGCAGCCATTTTTGCCCCCCAGTCTCTTTCTGATGGGGGAGTCATGAACACTGACCTTCATTGAGGCAATGGAGGCCTGCAGTTCTTGGATGTTGTTCTGGGGTCTTTTGTGACCTCTTGGATGAGTCGTCGCTGTGCTCTTGGGGTCATTTTGG
This sequence comes from Atherinomorus stipes, assembly GCA_023101725.1. Classification (NCBI taxonomy): domain Eukaryota; kingdom Metazoa; phylum Chordata; class Actinopteri; order Atheriniformes; family Atherinidae; genus Atherinomorus; species Atherinomorus stipes. The sequence continues at coordinate 132,617 of JALJCO010002911.1, read as the reverse complement.
TCGGCCGGCCCCTCCTGGGAAGGTTCACCACTGTTCCATGTTTTCACCATTTGTGGATAATGGTTCTCACTGTGGTTCTCTGGAGTCCCAAAGCTTTAGAAATGGCTTTGGAACCTTTTCCAGACTGATAGATCTCAATGACTTTGTTTCTCATTTTTTACAGAATTTTTTGGGGGATCGCAGGATGATGTCTAGCTTTTGAGGATCTTTTTGGTCTACTAAACTTTGTCAGGCAGGTCCTATTTAAGTGATTTCTTGATTGAGAACAGGTGTGGCAGTAATCAGGTCTTGGTGTGGATAGCGAAATTAACCTCAGCTTTCCAAAGATGATAAACCACAGTTAATTTATGTTTTAACAGGGGGGGCAATCACTTTTTCACACAGGACCATGGAGGTTTGGATTTTTTCCCCTTACTAATAAAAATCTTCATTTAAAAACTGCATTCTCTGTTTACTTGTGTTATCTTTGTCTCACATTTAAATTTGTTTGATGATCTGAAACATTTAAGTGCGACAAACATGCAAAAAAGTAAGAAATTAGGAAGGGGGCAAAAACGTTTTCACACAGCTGTTTATCATCAGTGATCTGCCGGCTTTGTGTGTAAGCGGATGCATGCTGAATCTCAAGAAATCATCCGTCTGCATTAACGTTAACAAGCAAGTTCAGTCTGTACATGACATTCCCACCTGTTTATCCCACGAAGGACCTCCGTGTAACTGAGGACCAGCAGCCATGCTGGTCCTCAGTTACACGGAGGTCCTTCGTGGGATACAATACCAGCAGGGATGTCATGCACAAATCGAACTTGCTTGTTAATCTTAACCCACAGCTGCAGACGGATGATTTCTCGAGATTTGTGCCAACAGTTCAGCATCCATCTTCTTCCACACAAGCCGGCGGATCACTGATGACATATGTGATTTTTAACAGGGGTCCCAATTGTAGGGGTTGACTTTTGGCCCTCCCCCTCATAGCTTAGTTTTAAGTGGCAAGGGCCAAAAAGAAGGGGTAAAAAAAGAGATTGAGCCTAAGTATTTGTACAGCGTGTTAAGCACTATGACAGTAAAGTGAATGTTCGTGTAGCTTCTCCCTCTCACACCCCGTCTGCACACACCTTCATTTCATTTCTTCATTATTTTTCACACCTAACCCCCTACAGCATTCAGCCTGCACACATATCATGCACCATTGCATCAGTTTTATAACCCATCCTCAGCTTCTCTAATTCCATTCATTCATTTTCTCCCCGCTCATTTCTTCCCTCCCTCTGATTGCCGCTGCCGTGCATATTAATATGATGCAGGCACAGAACAGATCTGCTTGATTAAAATCACACCCGGCCCATCCAATGCGACTGAGGCCTGCTCTCTCCCCGGGGCCGCAGGCAGGAAACGAGAACATCCATAATGGATTTCATAAACTCGGTCATTAAGAGTCTGTTTGTGTGTCAGCTGTTTGCTTGTGGGGGAGAAGCCAGAGCTGTTTACCTGACCATGCTGCTTCCAGAAGGCCGTCCTGGCTGGGACTCGTGAATCGTGTTCCAACCTCCAGCTTTTCTGTTGTTTCCCTGTAACCAGCATGCACTCACCGACTGTGCCGCCATTACTGTAATCTGTCAGGACTTACAAGTCGTGATCCACTCGGCTGAACCTGAAATCATTTTCCAAGCATGGCAGAGATGAATTATCTGTTATCTCAAGCACGGGGCCTGCCCGCTGGTGAAGATGTTCATGTTGATAAAGAAGCAGGTAGATTTAGCTTTACCTCCTAAACTAACCCGAGTAGAGAGGAGAGGACTTCAGATTTATCAGACAGTCACAGGAAATCCTTTATTCTTCTGTCCATGCAGAAGCTGCTTATCAGTCTCATCATCTCATGATAGCAAACTAATTATCTAGTGATAACAAGCCTAATGTTGTCGTAACACTGAGCTGATTGTGCCCTCATCTCAACATAAGGATTGTTTTCATAATATAATTTGTTTTATTTCAGGGTCGTATAGTTTGTTTCATTGTAAATAAGAGTGAGAGCCTCGAAGGCAGCTCGCTGAAGCAATGCAACTTCCCCACATCATGACTCAGTTTTTACGTACTCTGATGGGACAGGGACTTGTACAACGTACGTTCATGGAGCTGCTGCTGCTCTGCGGCGTCCCAAGGCTGAGAAGCTGCACTTTTCCAGCCCGGAGCATCATAAGGGCGCATACTAGTGATGTGTCGTTCACGAACGATTCGTTCAATATGAACTAATCTTTTATATGACTCGGAAGTAATGAGTCCTCTCAGAGAGCGATTCGTTCATTTTCATGCACTGCGCTCTCTCGCCACACAGCAGCAGCTGTAAGCTCAGCCAGCCAGCAGGACGACAGGAAACAGAAATGATTAGTTCATGACTCAACCAACTGTGTCGGTCCACAGGTATCGTTCTATTGTGACAGTCAGGCTGCTCAGGCTGTGTGGTGAGGAGGAGCAAGCACTTTCGTTCGTTCATAATCTTTCATACGGATCAGTACAGATCTTTCTTTCGTTCATTTGTCACGTGAGGGCTGCGCTACGGTTACGGGGCTGTGGAGAGGAGACCAACAAGGAATGATGTCTGATATCTTATGTTCATTAGTTTGTCCGTTGTCCACATCTGACATATACATTAATCATGAAATCACAAATGATTAGTGGGCTTGTAGATGTGCATAGTGTGACTGTGTATCTGATGACGTAAAGTGTGTTTGTTAATAAATGTTTTAATTTATATCAACACATTGATTGTGTTTTATTCTGCCATTTAAAAAATAAAATAATCAATAATAATAGTAATGATAATAATGATGATAATAATAATAATACATTTTGGACATAAAAAATGTACCACATAAACATCTCATTAAACTTTTATTACTTTTGTTTTAATTGTTATTGCTAATTGTCTACATTTGTTTTAAATTCACTCTTCTCCTTCTCCCAGCTGTCATGTGACAGCAGCAGCTCGGGCTGAACGGGTCTTTCTCGTTCTCCGTTCACAGATCAGAGCAGGACGTCCTTCTCGGTTACCGTTCATTGGTCTTCGTTCACGGCTCAGACCAGTACGTCCTTCTCTGTTACCGTTCATTGGTCTTCGTTCACGGCTCAGGCCGTGTACCAACCAGTACGTCCTTCTCTCGTTCAACCAGTACATTGGACTTCGTTCACGGCTCAGACCAGTACGTCCTTCTCGTTCTCGTTCAACCAGTATGTCGGACTTCGTTCACGGCTCAGACTGTGGCAGCAGTACACTGGCGGTGGCGGGTCGGACTCCTGAGTCCTTGTTCATTTGTCATGTGACAGCTGCTGGTCACTGTCGCGCTGTTGTAAACAATAATATCAGGGAGGAAACAGAACACAAATGACTTTACTGAGGCGTGTATTTGCTTTTCTGGGTTTTCACGCGTTTTGAATTGCTTGTGGTATTTTAGGCAGCTCGAGCGCGCAGGAGAAAGGAGGAGGGGGGGTGGGGGCGTATTGCAACTGACTTGCGCCCGCGCGACTACCTGTGAGCCGGAGCCCGGGAGGGAGGAGGTGATTGGTGAGCTGACACTGTCACTGTGTGGTCCTATGTGCAGCTGAGCCAGGAGGAAGGAGGTGAGTGGTTCATCCTTGGCTTGAGTCCGGCTGCTACACATATTGTGAGCTTCCACTGCACCAGTTATTTAGTTTGTGTGCTGCGAGTGACGCCGTTGCCGAGCAACAGAGTGAGCTGAGTGATTCGGTCATGTTGTGAGATACGAGCAATGACTTGGAGCTCACTCAGGGCTACAGCGCCACCTGCTGTAAAAATGAACGAAATGACTCGTTCAAGATTCGTTCTTTTTACTGTTCGAGAGTAGAAGATCTGAGTCAGCCAAAAGAATCGGTCTTCCCATCACTAGCGCATACAAAGCTTTTCTGATTGGAATCAGAGTCCGTTTGCTGGGAAAGTCCACTTCGTTTGGGGGAGTCGTGAATCTGCAAACGGACTCTGATCCAGAACAAAAAAGCGGACTCGGTCTGCCTACAAACACAGGTCTTGGTCCGATTCAAGTGAACCAAATACAGGAAGTGGACTACAAACTGCTGCTTCTTGTATTTGGTTAAGCATGGCATTGTGGGTAAAACGTTGGGTATTGTGGGTAAACGCTATGACAACAAACACGTGAGACTGCAGGACTTCTAAAGATGGCTCGTGGTCAGACGTGGAGTTACTTAATTGATGTCTGGTCTGATGAAAGCATATCCAGCTCCTCGTGAGTACTTATGTATGTGTCGTGCATGTGGAGGAAACGGAAGTTGTGAGAACCTTCTTGTTCGTTGTACGTCTTGTCCTCGCCTACGGTGAATCCGAATGCAGCGCCACATCTGGAGAGACTGCCAATATTATTCTAAAGGTTTGGCTCATTTGGCTGCGGTGCAACGTGAATGCGATCTCGGTCCAGAAGACCACCCCCACACCCAGCTGAACCGAGTCCCCAATCGGACCGAGTCTAACGGATTATGCTTTGTGAATGCGTCCTTAAGCGTCATCTCTTGTTTTGCTTTATGAGAGCACATCAGCAATGAGCTAGCACTGGATATTTTACACAGCAAAAAATCTTACCAAATATATTTGTCTAATTTCTAGCCAAAACATCTCATCACACTCAAAATAAGACAAAATTACTTAAAGAGAAACATTTCAGTGAGATATAAGAACTCGTTTGAAGGCAAAACATCTTATTTCAAGAAATCTTATCAAGAACATTTTGTTTCTTCTATTGGCAGATTTATTTATTTATTTATTTTTGCTTATTACGAGCAAAAAAAATCTTGGTCACTCTTAAAATAAGTAAAAAAAATATATATATATATATATACGTAAATATATACTGTATATATATATATATATGTATATATATATATATATATATATATATATGTACACATATATATATATATATATATATGTATGTATATGTATATATATATTTGCTCTAATAAGCAAGAAAAAAAAATTCTGGAAGAGGATAAGAAAGGCAGAGTGACAGATGAGACCAGAGTCAGCATCAGATGGACTTTTAGTGACCGGAGAGCGCTCGGAGAAGAGATGAAGATGGATGCTGATGTGGCAGTTGTAAGGGGAGGCCAAAGGTCAGTGGTGTTGCTTTTAAAGTAGTTACCTGTAGTACATTCATGCAGTAGCTACACCTGAAACCACAGATCCACTCAAAGATGAAAACATCTTTCAGTCTGGGAGAAATTTGGCCACTAAAGGCAGGATCAGACTACATGAATTTTGGCCTGATGGAGACGTCGCAGACATCCGCTCCCTGTCGTGCCCGATTCTGCGTTGGCAGATCACAGAACATTGCATCTTTGCTCCATGTAGTGTGACATCATCGGCAAATAGTGATTTGGCATCTGCGATGCTTCACGACCACGACGCAGAAAGACTGGCGTGTCAGAATTTTTTGGCTTTGTCCACCTAGTTTGACGTCCTGCATCATGTCCCTACATATCGACCAATAGAAGGACAGCGCGCCCCTCGCTTCCACCACAGATGCTCAGGAGCGCCGGTACACAAACAATAATGGAGGAAAGGAGGAGACACAGCCGCTCTCTGGTGGAGCGGAGGAGAGATGGTGGCACTGTGGCATCAGTTTCCTCTCTGATGTGCAGAATGGAGAGTTCACACGACTGGTGGAGCCAGAAAAACACGAGTTACCTACAAATACAGAACTCGGTGTGCCAATTTTATTTTCAGCAGTGTTCCACCTCCACGAACATTCAAAAGAGTGTTTCTCTCTGGAATACAACATTAATTTATTAGCACGAAACATCTCCACATGATGAGTGTGTTCTATCAGTAACAGTCAACTGTAGTTCACAGCAGATCCAAACGTGCACGTATGTGACGCTCTCAATAAATCAATGACAAAGTCATAGAAAAAGCACACTTTGTGTTTAAATAAAAACACAGCAAAAAGTAACGGACATTGCACCCAATGGGATGAACATGTTGAAATATGACACACGTGCGTGTACTCATGCGCTCTCAGAGACATAATCCACATTACACATGATCATCAAAGCTAATTAACCATCTGAACACACCTATTGGGCTCAGAACATATACACAACCATGCTGCTGCTGCGCAGCTCTCAGTTTAAAGGGAAGACGGCGGCTTGGCCATGAACGGGTTTATTATTCCATCATGTGTCTGATTTCATGTGGTTGCCGTGGTTTCTGACGCGCGCTCTGCTGGCGGCACTGATGGAGCGCACACATGAGAAAGCATGTGTGTGTGTTTGTATAGAAAAACACACTTTATTTCTCTTGATGGCAGTTTTTTAAACTAGCATCACTGTGTCTGCTGGACTTTGCTCTTGTGGCAGCGGACTGTGGTCAGCTGATGTTTCTGGTCCTGCTTGGCTCTGGGTGTCCTGCACGCAGGCGTGATGCTCCTGGTGGAGGCAACGGTGCTGATCAGAGTCCAGTTTCCCCGCACGCTCTTTTTCAAAGATGAGCAGCGAGACGCTTTTCAGTTTCTCTGTGAGCATTGTAGCTCTGCTGATGGATTTAAGCCTGCTTACACCTGGAAACAGGCTCCACAGAGCAACTGGAACAACAGCGTTACCATGGAAACAGGCTCCACAGAGCAACTGGAACAACAGCGTTACCATGGAAACAGGCTCCACAGAGCAACTGGAAGAGCAGCGTTACCAGAATACCAGTAAATAGTTCATGTTGGGAAAAACATCTTTGTCACATGAGTCCAAAACTTCAATAATGGAGGGAACTGATGTCTCCGTCCACTTTTCATTTCATGAGTGAACCAAACAATCAATCCAGAGGCTCCAAACCAAGTAACTGATTGACAGCTGCTTGTCCCGCCTCCCCGTCTCGTGTCGTCTTTTGCCACCACGCGATGATCTGACGGTTGTCTGTCTGGTGCTGTTCTTGTAGTGTGATCACTCACGAGTAACAAGACACCGTCTGATTTTATGACACGTCTGTTAATCTGACATAGCGACTGTCGTGAACAATGAAGAAAATTGTGATCCTGGCTTAACAGCCATCGTTTAATTGTAAGACAAGTTTCTCTCATGTTCTGATCCTCCTTGTGGGAATAATAAAAAAAAGTTTAGTATTCTAACATCTTGTAAGGTCCTTTTTGTTGTTGTATTGTTTAGTCTAAATTTTGTTATAGTATCAATGACAGTTTCAGTAAATATCAGTACTGATAAGGTGTATCTGTGTTGGTACCTGTATTGATATAATCATAACAATATACATCCCTAATCATAACCAACCCAAGTACAAGCTTGATAAAAGGTTTTCAGTCTGACCTTAAAGACTTCAGAGCTATTATTTAAGTTGATGCTGTTTCTGTATCTCATTATCTAAATAAAATCTGCCTTTTATCCTCCTGAGATAATTACCTTGTCTAAAATGTCATATGAGATAACAAGCGTAGTTTTCTCAGAAGGTGAGCATCAACAGCAGTAATCTCTCGGGTGCCTGCAGAGATTTTTTTTTAGGGATGGCCAGAGAAAATATCAGGGTGCCAAGGCTTGTTAAAGGGTAACTTTTCTTTCTTTCAACCTAGACCTGATTTCTAGGAGTTTATATGTGCCTTTACTTACCAGTAACATTTCTGCATCACTCTGACTTCTATTCAGATTAGTTGTAGATCCATGTACAGGGGTTAGACAATGAAACTGAAACACTTGGTTTTAGACCACAATCATTTATTAGTATGGGGTGGGGCCTCCTTTTGCGGCCAATACAGCTTCAATTCGTCTTGGAAATGACATCTACAAGTCCTGAACAGTGGTCAGAGGGATTTTAAGCCATACTTCTTGCAGGATAGTGGCCAGGTCACTACGTGATGCTGGTGGAGGAAAACGTTTCCTGACTCGCTCCTCCAAAACACCCCAAAGTGGCTCAATAATATTTAGATGTGGTGACTTTGCAGGCCATGGGAGATGTTCAACTTCACTTTCATGTTCATCAAACCAATCTTTCACCAGTCTTGCTGTGTGTATTTGTGCATTGTCATCCTGATACACTGCACCGCCTTCAGGATACAATGTTTGAACCTTTGGATGCACATGGTCCTCCAGAATGGTTCAGTAGTCCTTGGCCCATCTAGCACAAGTCCTGGGCCAAGCGAATGCCGTGATTTGGGCAGCTGTGGTTTTACGTTTTTTGGATGCAATCCGGGTTAGCACCCGAACATCACGTTCAGACAGCTTCCTCTTGCGTCCACAGTTAATCCTGTTGGATGTGGTTCGTCCTTCTTGGTGGTATGCTGACATTACCCTGGATACTTTGGCTCTTCATACATCACAAAGACTTGCTGTCTTGGTCACAGATGCACCAGCAAGACATGAACCAACAATTTGTCCTCTTTTGAACTCTGATGCAATGTTGTATGCATTGCAATGTTTTGAGCAAAACTGTGCTTTTTACCTGCTAATTGAACCTTCACACTCTGCTCTTACTGGTGCAACGTGCAATAATGAATATTTGCCACCAGGCTGGTCTGATTTAGCCATGAAACCTCCCACACTAAAATGACAGGTTTTTCAGTTTCATTGTCTAACCCCTGTATATCCATATAATGGCAGTGAAGGGGGGCAGACTAAATTGGCCTCTATATAAAACATCTGCAGCACAACTGCTTCATTTCATCAATATCTTAAGACAAATGAACGAACAAACGAGTGTTGTTGTCCTGTGAGTTCAAATTTGGCTTTCCGTTAGTTATTGGGGATGTTCTCCACGTTACTGGCCGTGCAGTGGGTGCGTGCGGCTGAGAGAGAGAGAGGCCTGTAGATGTGTGGAGAACGTCCCCAATAACTACAGCAAGATCAATCTGAACTCACAGGTAGGGCTGTAACAAACGATTATTTTGATGGTCAGCTAGCCACCGATTATTTGGGCGATTAGTCAACTAATCGGATCATGCGGAAATTGAAGCATATTTACAGAACCAGTCAAAAGTTTGGACACTTTCTCACTGAATCTAATGAGAAAATGTGTCCAAACTTTTGACTGGTGGAGTATGTGTTTATTTATAAACTATGCAGCGGAAGGTACGGCGGCAATTTTAAGCGGAAAAACAAAGCTTATAAAATATGAACGATGAGTCGATCATGAAATTAGTTATCGACTCTTTTGATACTCCATGATTAGTCAATTAATTGACTAATCCTGGCAGCCCTACTCACAGGACAATAGTGCTTAATTTTTCCATTAAATCCTCTTGTGTTTCCCTCATGAATCAGCCATGGTGCGACTTCAGAGCAGCCAGTGTGCTTCTGTCCAGCTGCTGGAGTGTGATGCCGTCTAAGGACTGTAGTGGTCGTATGTGGCTCGGGACGCTGTAGGACAACTACACGCCATTCATGTACATCACAAACAACAGTGTACGAGCCACATAAGTCAGAAGCGGAAAAAGCTCCAACTCACAGATTTGCATTTTCACATCTATTTGCATCTGGAAAACATGAGAAGCTTCAGTTGACTTCAAATGAAGCAGTTTCACAAAATCTGCGTCATTCAGTTTTGTTGTGAATACAGCATTATTGACTGGAGTCTACATAGAAGGTTGCATCTCACAAATATCCTGGACACAGCTGATAAAAAGTTTAACAGGAGATAAACATGTCACCTCACATCTCTAGCAGGCCACAACTGAGAGCATCTACTTCATCAGATTCATGTCTCAGGGACAACAATGTTGCTCCTGTAGGAGAGGACATTATTTGTTGTGCAGATTAAACAGATTTAGAGTGCGTCCCAATACGCCCACTAGCCCTACTTTTTAGCCCTACCCCTAAATTTTGTGTGTTCCCGTGAACGTAGTGGTGTCCCAATTTGTCTTTGCATGTAGGGGTAGTGGACATAATGAGGGGAAGTGGACATAACAAGGGGTACAGGGGTATGAATCTAGCCCTTCGGAGCAAGGGACGTCAGATGCTGACTTGCTGAGGAAGGACCAGAGAAAAAGGAACAACAGAAACCTCCGGAGAGCGACAGGACTCAGAGAAGAAAACTCACTAATGTACAGATCACACATTTGTTTGCAACGTTAGCCAGACTAGCCACGCTAGCTAGGCTAAAATACTGATGAAAAGCTTGCAAAGGCTTTTCGTCAGTTTACAAGAGACAACAGCCAATGTGGCGACTTCTTCCCCGTGTGGTTGTGTTGTTTATTAATCAACCGAAGCATGATGATGATGAAAAAAAAGAATGAAAACACCCCAACTGTTAACTCTGTGTTGCTGCTGGGTGCGTTGTTATGGTGAGATGTACACTGTACACGCAAACGTCACTACGCAGTCGCTTACATGCCTGAACGTAAATGCAGCAGTGGTGTCCCAGTTCCTATAAGATTACAAAGCCCTCCCCCTGTGGCTTCAGTCCGAGGGTGTAGTGGTGGTGAGTAAGGGCTCGTGGTTGGAAGTAGGGGGAACATTGGGACTGGGCCTCAGTGTGGACACAGCTTTTTAGCCTGCAGCAGGGTGCTTGTCTAAAGTTGTGTCAGCTCTAAAGTCCTCCCACGCCCAGTATTTGAGTTGAGGGGGATGAGGTGAGGTGGCATCCCCCCCCAAACAAAAATCATCAAAATCATCCCCCCTGTAAAACTGCCATCCCCCCATTCCATCCCCTCCCTTTTTACAGTAAATCCTGGAAATATAACTAATACTCATATAACCATTTCATTATCAGAAAGTAGTACGCATGTTGAGAAATAAAATCTGAGGGCACAGGACCACGCACACATGCAATCACACAACATGATTGGGTGATGCCTGATGCCAGAGGGAGCTGCAGCAGACAGGGAATTCTTTAAGGATTAACTGCGCTGCAATGTCAGCACGGCCAAACCATCAGCTGGACAACGCCATATCAGAGAGTATTTTAAAAAGACGATAATCACAGGTGAGCAATGACTCAAGACTTAGGAATCTCAATCATTACTTTTAATCAGTCTATACAAAAGTCGCTAAACTCATCACAAGTTGCACAGCTGGTTTGTCCAGCTCACCGTGTAGCCTCCAAGCTAGCTTGCTAAGACACAGGACTTGTCATTCAGTTACATTAGATTCAGAATTATGAGCCTGGCAAATGTAGAACAGATATTTACTGTTCACATTAGATCAGGGTTTGTCTCAGATATTTTACCAGTAATGAAGAACTATTCTGTCCAGCAGGATCGCCTGCAAACCGGCAAATATCTGCCTGAACTCCACTGAGAAGCAAAGCTCATAACTTTACTTCTACACGTCCAATATCCAATATTCTAACTGTTGTGGGTAGCTGGTGTCTAAAATAAGAAGTGAAAGTGGTTTAGAAGCAGCATGTGGTCTCTCCTGTGAAGCAGCAGCTTACTTTCCCCAATTGCAATATCTCCACGAGAAAAGCTGAAAACTGGGATTTTCAACTTCTGCACGTCTAATCTGAAAAATTCCAACTGGATTTGGTAGCTAGTGCCTAAACTAAGAAGTGAAAGTGGTTTGGAAGCAGTCTAGGGTCTCTCCTGCAAAGCAGCAACTTTCTTTCCCCAATCACAATATCTAGCCAAGAAAAGCTGAAAACTGGGATTTTGAACACAGAAGCTGTTAAATGAAACATATTTTGCATTAGACATGAAGTTCTGGTGGGTAACTGGCATTCCAGATAAATACCAGTTCCATCATGCATGACTGCTGGTGATCAGGTCTTTGTTTGACATGTTTGTTGTTAATCAATGATTTTGCTTCAGAGTTCTGTTGTGGATTTTAGTCTAATCCTTTGGCTTAGAGGTTATCACCAACTGCTTGAGTACCAATTCAAGCCTGAATTACACAAAAATAACTTATTGAGTTGAAATCATTTGGTCTCCCCCAGTTTAATAATCCCATCTTCCCCTGCTTCATGCAGTTATGTTGTTTTCACCAGTAGGACTCATTAGGCAACTAAAAAAGTGAAGATGTGAGCTAAGATTCTGATGTTCAAGGCAGAAAAAGAGGATTTCCAATGAGTTTTTCCATCCCCCCTGAGACTCTTTTACAACTCGACTACTGCCCACGCCCCCCAGCAGCCTTTACAGGTTTTACTTCCCGGCTCCCCGTCCCTCTGGAGAGCTGAGCTGTGTGTTTTCTGGCTCTCTGACAGCTGCTCGTGTTCTCAGACCGCACTGGATAACCTGCATGGGAGAGTTACACTCCTTCCTCACACTTCATCATTTTATTGCTCCAGCAGGAACAGCTTGCACTTATATTAAAAAAGCTGAATCATAGAAGAATCAGGACTTTCTGCACAAGGCTCAGAAACATAGATTTTTCCCCGATCTTCCCTGAAGAGGAAACATAAAGCATCCATGTATGTGCACGTTTCCTGCTGATTTTTGTCTCCTCCAGCTCCAAACATTCCCACGATCACAGCAATGTTAGGAACTCTGCAGCTGAAGAACCTGTTAAATAAAAGTGAAATGAAAGGGGGAATAATGGTGATAGTGTTTGTGGGATGCAGCTGAACAGGCAGGAAAATGAGGCTGGACAGCGGCCAGGACCAGAGGAGCCAGCTCCTGGTTAGCATGTCGAGCTGCAGGCTGAGCGGTTCGGACCGGGAAGTCTCTGCATGAACAGCTCCTGTGGGAAATCTCATATCATTATTTCCCATTATGGCATGTATTTCCAGCAGAGACATTGCTCCTTTCAGTCATCTACAGCACCGCTCTCGGCTGGTTTGGGTTCCTCGTGGCTCTGCAGCATTACAGACATTTCCAGCTTTTTGCCATCATGTTCCCTCGGCAACCCTGATGTTGGTGGTTGTTCTTGTGTCAGATGTCATTAAACCGTTGCAGGAGAGTGAACATAAATCATTTTTCATCTCGCTGATGTTTAGTTACCAGAATGCTCCGAGCTTCAGTGTGCTGGATCTCCTTTGTTGAGTATCAGTGTTCATTTTCACATATGAGTTCTGGGACTTCAGTGTGGGAAACTTTTGAACCACAACAAAGTCAAACATGTGACATGATTAGGGATGGGCACAGAGTTTGGTACTTTAATTGGTACCTACCGAACTCCGTCAGTAGCCTACTACTGAAATTGGCCTGTTTATAAAATGCAATAACAAAAGAAATAAACAAGAAAAGCATTTAATGTGTTTTATTCCCATGTAATGTGTGGGAATATGAATCTTGGCTGAAATACATGAAAGATTGGAAGTTTTTATTCACCTTATTCCTGAGCTAGCACATGTAGAAACGACGATGCGATCAACTTCCTGCGAGATACCGGAAATAGTGCTTCACCATTGACTCACGGTACAAGATGTCGTTTCTAGCGGTTTGTGGAACATTTCAACATGAGTATTCATAACATTTCTAAACTATTTTCCCCAGAAAAATGCACATGCAGGGTTCCGGAACATGTTGTGCGGTTTGTGGTTGTACTAACAAGCAGAGGAAGTTGAACTTGTGGCTACAACAGTGATTTGTAGAACATGCACCTCGGTCTGAGTGAGAGAGGCTGCAGGGCTCCAGATCACGATGTAGTGGTCGCATTTTAGAACTAAAATATCATCTACTTTTAAGTAAATAAGATCGTATCTCACCTTTTTCAACAAAACACGACCAACCTTATTCCTCTGTAACACTCTGCTCCAGATCTCCGCAGTGGACTCCTTCCCTCTCTCCAAATCCAGACTCAAACTCCTGCACAGACGTCTGATTTCACCTGATTCCATGTTCATCAATCTGATGTTGATTCTCTGTTCTGCTGAGTGTTTTAGATTGGTGCTTTGATGAGACGTCTGTCAAATTAAACGTGTTTACTATTATTATTATTATTATTATTATGTAGGTACTGATAAGCCTTGGAGCTTTTTTTTTTTTTTTTTTTTTTTTTTTTTTTTGATATACTTGTATGATCCCTGAGGGGAAATCAGGGCTCTGCATTTCACCATCTCTGTACTGTGAGTATCAGAGAGCAGTGGATTGCTACTTAAAGCACCCGGGGAGCAGTTGGTGGGGTCAAGGACCTTGCTCAAGGGTCCACAGTGGTTCACCTAGGAGTCGTGTCGGGGAATCGAACCGGGGTCCTCCGCGCCAAAGCCCACGACGCTACCACCCACTCCCCTAACTCCACTTCACGGTTGCTCATTGCTTCACAGTCAGACGTGACAGAGCTAAGAAGGAGCTAAAGGCTGCTGTTTGTTATTTTTGGACAGATCTTCATCATCCTCCTCCTCCTCTGTTGCAGGAGGTGGAGGGAATATGACGTTGTCCGTCTGAGCTGTGACAGCTGATGTTCCCACGTAGTTTACCTAAAAAGCTGGTAAAACGTAAAGCAGCGTGAACATCTAGCGTGTAAATAAATGCCGGTTCTGGCCGAACTGGAAGTTGCTCGCATATTTCACGCACGGAATCATGGGGCATTGGAATAAGGTGGATAGTTTTATCATTGCTGGGAGGCCATGCTCGACAGGTGCTTTCACCCCAGTGTCTTTGTCAGTGTGATTTCTATCCACATGATTTCAGTGTCACTGCAGAGATTTTTATAATATAACAGAAGAATCAACATCAAGCCTGATAAGAAATCACCTAAGTACATACTAGAGGTGTCAACGTCTACACGTGTAAACAGGTACACGGATAAATTATAACCGTTTAGAAAAATCAATAACCGTATACACATCATTTCCTCCTCCTCCCCCTCTTTCATTTCTCACCAACTCTGTATTTTAGGGGGGGGTTATGTTGCCTGAAAGCTTCAGATAATAACTAACTGTCCGCATACATAATAGATTCCTGGGGCACCATGTTCCGTTGATATTTGTATATATAATAAACGCAGACACAGCCTGTCGCGTCACCTGAAGTTGACTTGGGGACGCGGTGGCGGTGACCAGCAGCAGAGCACCGGCGCTGCTTTGTGATGATGTAGCGACTCTGTTCAAGCGTCAGAGACAAATAAACGGCAGCTGGAAGTTACAGATATTTCTTTCTATGGGTCAGTGAAGACGGACATCGTCAGAGATGCTTTTAGTGATCAGAGCTGACTGGACGCTGACTGCAACTGTGGAGTGTAAACATCATATTGGGTGAGTTTCAGTGCAAGTTAGCAGAGCTAGCTTTATTTGTTGCTAACTGGGTTTGATGTACATTTTCCCTCAAAAAATGAAGTTCTGAGCGTGAATCTGATCAGTCACTTACCGTAACAACTGCATGTGTTTAGCTAGCCGCTCGTGTTAACCGCTGTTTACATAACGTCGATCACCAGAACACGACTTATTTCTCTCAGATAAAACATTTCCGTATTTTGGGGTCAGCCCATCCAGCTGTGAAACATGGATGATCATCCCTGCTGGTGAAAGCTTTCTGTCTCCCGTGTATGAAGACGGTTATTATGTGTCTGATAGATGGAGGAAAAATCCGCACAGCTGATGTAGCTGTTTGAAAGCTTCTGCAGGGACTCCGTTTGGATCGCACCCAATGAAAGAAATTTTTTTCTGTTGAATGGTTTCAGTTGTCGGGGATGAAAATGATAAATATCATGAACCTTACTGTGGGTCTGCGCCAGTGTTTCTGCTCTGAGTTCAGTATGACGGCGGGATGCGTAGGTGACGTCACCATCTGCAACCTAAAGATCATTGATCTCTGACATGTTACCGTGTACACGATGGTTAGTCATCCCGATTACACGTGGAGAAAAAAACTGTAAACGTTGATGCCCCTATTTCATACTAGAGGCAGGTCCAACTTTTTAGCCTGTTTATGATCCATATTAGAGCTGGCTATTGTTGAAAAAACCCTCACCATTCACTTCCATTTTGATTCTTTGGTTGCGATTCAATTTCAATATTAATTTAACCCTTTGAGCCCCAAGCCTATTTTTTGGACCTCTGCTTGAAAATCTGGAGTCCCCCCCAATTGGGGGACTCCAGATACTCAATTTAGTCCTACGAGGGCCAGCATGTTTTCCACGTCTCCCTGATCCAACACAAGTTAATGAGTCTTTGTGCAGAGCTGGATTGGGAATGAACAATTTTCGTAATTTATGCAAACATCACTTGTGCATGCTCGTAACTGCCCATGATGTTCAGAAAGCTTTAGAAGTCCATTGGAAGAGAATAGAAACTGTCTTTACGGGGTTAATTACAATGACGTTGGACACTTTTGTCACTGCATTTTTAACTGTTTTTATGGACGAGGGGAGGACTCTTCTAGAGCTCTCTTCTAGTTTTTACTGGTTTCCCGTAAAGAAACACCGGCAATCGGCCTGGATTTGTGCATCACCATGTAAAACTGGACACTTTAACCACAACACCCACTCTGCTGCCTTCTGTTGGTCTGATAGCCTCAAAGATGTGGAATATAATCTTTCTGTCGAAACATTTCTGTTGCACCTTTCTACAAAGATGATGGTGATAAAGAGGAGGAAGATTATGTTAAGTTAGATCCTCATTGCCTCCCGGTCAGCTACAACCTACAGACTTCTGCTACAAATGACATGGCCCCTTTGGCCAAGAGGAAGCACATGTGGCCTGCAGTGGAGCTGCTCGACGATAAAGGGGATGAGCACAATGAGGATGATGAGGATGATGAGGGCGATGAGGGCAATGAGGGCAATGACGACAAGGCAGTACCGCTTTGTCGTCAAATGCCCCACCAAAACCAAAAGCCTACACCCAAACCCGCCACCTTATAGTGCTGTAGTCAAAACCACATCACCAAGACCAAGACATTACAGAGACCAGGAACCGAGACAAGACCAAGACATTACAGAGAACAGGAACCGAGACAAGACCAAGACATTACAGAGATCAGAAACCGAGAAAAGACCAAGACATTACGGAGACCAGGAACCGAGACAAGACCAAGATATTACAGAGACCAGAAACCGACAAGACATTACAGAGAACAGGAACCGAGACAAGACCGAGACATTACAGAGATCAGAAACCGAGACAAGACCAAGATATTACAGAGAACAGGAACCGAGACAAGACCAAGATATTACAGAGACCAGAAACCGAGACAAGACCAAGACATTACAGAGAACAGGAACCGAGACAAGACCAAGACATTACAGAGACCAGAAACCGAGACAAGACCAAGACATTACAGAGACCAGGAACCGAGACAAGACCAAGATATTACAGAGAACAGGAACCGAGACAAGACCAAGATATTACAGAGATCAGAAACCGAGACAAGACCAAGATATTACAGAGAACAGGAACCGAGACAAGACCAAGACATTACAGAGACCAGAAACCGAGACAAGACCAAGATATTACAGAGAACAGGAACCGAGACAAGACCAAGACATTACAGAGAACAGGAACCGAGACAAGACCAAGATATTACAGAGACCAGGAACCGAGACAAGACCAAGATATTACAGAGATCAGAAACCGAGACAAGACCAAGATATTACAGAGATCAGAAACCGAGACAAGACCAAGATATTACAGAGATCAGAAACCGAGACAAGACCAAGATATTACAGAGACCAGGAACCGAGACAAGACCAAGATATTACAGAGATCAGAAACCGAGACAAGACCAAGATATTACAGAGATCAGAAACCGAGACAAGACCAAGATATTACAGAGACCAAAAAAAAAAAAAAAAAAACATTGGACGGGACTGGATAATGTCTTGGTCATGGTGCTTGGTCTCAGTATAGTCTTGGTCCTGGTGGTGTGGTCTTGACGACAACACTAGTGCCTGAGTACCAGTACTAGGAGCAAGTGTAGTTATCAGTGTCTATGGACAGTTATTAATATTCAGTAAAATAACAAATGTGAAGCGGGGGCATCGCTGGAGATTTCCAGAGCTTATAACTAACTATATCCTAATATCTTGATATCTGGAGTGTCTGTCTCTGCACATGCCAGTGTTGGACAGATAATGAAGGCAGTGAATCCGGGCACTGACCTTTGCAATCATCACAATGACCTTTCATCACCTCTCCTTCATAACTATGACATTATATGTAAAGCAACCCTTACCGATGTTGCATTCTGATCTTTTTTTATCAAGGTAAAATGCTATGAATGAGGTAATGAAACTCTGAAATGCAAGACAGACCCACCATTAATCAAAATGAAATATTATTCCAATCTCTAAATATTCAATGAAAACTCCAACCAATCCTTGAAGTGGGGTGCACCCCTAGGATTGGTCAAGGGACATGCCTGTCAGACCTTTGCTTCTGCATTGGGAGGCAGAGGGAATGTGGGGGGTGGGTCTTAGGACTGTTTATATTCAAATAATCCTGCTGTGCTTTCTGAGATGCAAGATGGGTAAGGGTTGCTTTAAGTAAACTAAAGCACAATAATCATCAATCAGTTATACTTTAATTTGTAAATAATTCTACCACATTATATACAATGTTAGGAACTGTCAATCTGTCAACTGACAATCACCAGTGTGTGTGTGTGTGTTTCTTTCATGACTGTGGTTTATCTGAAACATTTCTCTCATGAAATTGGTTCTCATTGGATCAACTGTCTAAATAAGGGTTACATAAATTCAAAAAAGACTTTATAAGTCCATGTAGAACCAGCCTTGAAAGCCCTGAAACCCTGTCTGACCTCTAACGTATCAGCTCCGGGACTTGAGTGTAGGAATTACTAACGCCAGTGGGACAGAGATATAAAACCAAAGTAATATAAGCTTGCAGTTTGACTGACATGCCTGCTGATGCTCCGGGATAAAAGGCTGGAACAGCATCAGTCTTCATCGCTAGAGTGCGAGTCTGCATCGGCCTGATCAGCGAGAGCCGAGCAGCTCTGCAAGCTTCTCCCTGAAAATGAAGCGAGTTCAGGCGGAGGCTGCTGAGACGGTGAGAGGGTGAAAGGTAACAGCTGCGGTGAGTTTTGGATTCCAGGTTGGCCTTTAGAATAAGAGCAGAACAAGTTTAGCAGATCTGGAGATTTTGCTGAACAGCACAAGTGATGGGAGGGAGTACATTAGCATATTCATAAACCACCTTCCACACAATGGAGAACTTGCAGATTCATGCCTCATGCAATATTAAAGGCAACAGAGGTTTATTTCTACACAAAGTATGCCTTTGTTAGAAACACATGAGTCTTGTAACAAGAGATTATAGAAAGCGATTATATCCGTATTTTATACACCATATGACTGTTCAGACATTTGGGTCACTGAATAAAAATAAGTTTAAATAAATTGGTTCAAATTAAAATGGAAGCAAGTAAGGGTTAAGTTCTATAAATGTCCCTTTAAATGTTTAGATATTGCTCTGCTTGTCCAGAAATATTTGTAGCATCATGCGCATGCGTGAATGTCGCAGGTTAACTTCACCTGCCGTAAAGGGCCGTTATTGTATCTGGACTGTCGTCAGGAGCACACGGCCCGTTGGTATGTAGCAGTTGCTAACAAAATTAAAAGCTGTCTATTGTGTATTTGTGCATTAACGCTTGCTGCGCTGTGTCAGTGCCAGATGCTGTGAAGGATAATAAGTCAGGGATAATTCATAACTCCTGAACAGCTACGTTACACACGCTATGTTTCAGTTAGCATGCTAATGTTAGCCGCAGTGGGACACGAGTCAAGTCGTGGTAATCATAACAGCGTGGTGAATGGTAATTTGGGTCATTATAAGCCACTGAGTAGTGCTGCTTTATGGTACGGTTATGTGTATTTGTCTCATAAGCAACACGTGTGACTGAGCGCATGCTGTTTACATGGGACACGGGAGCAGCGGAAAGCTGCTTTGCGCATGCTCAGTGAGCGCTAAGGATTCTGGGAAATGTAGTATAAGTTGTAAACGTAGTTTTTTAAGCCGGTTTCATTATAATTGATGCAACTGGCATTGCAGCTTTGAGTGTCTTGTTTCCATAATAAGAGAGGAATGTATAAGAATGACTATATATTGTACTCATGTATATTGTTTATTTGTTTTGCAGTTTTATGACCTGTGGTCTGTAAACATTTAATAAATACTTGAAAGGACAAACACGAGTTATAACATTGTGTGCATCCTGACAAGCCTATTCGGAGGGCTCATCAATCAAAGATCCGAACAAGGAGGAAAGGGTGGGGTGGAGGATGGGGAAAGGACTGGAGTTATGAAGCCGTTTTCTGTTTGCGTCACCACGTGGTGGCAAGGGTTGTATGATCAAAAGGTTTCAGAAAACAACCATGAGACCGTGCAGAGTTGTCAGACCCCTGCAGTGACAGTCCACATCGTTCAAGTCTAATTCGTTTGAGAAAACTCATGAGACCGTGCCCTTTGGGAGGAGTCTCTGGAGTCTGACATTAAGGTTTGATTTCACTCACTTTTGTGAATGAGTGTGATTTGTAAACATGTAAAACTGATGTGTCAAAAAGTTTGGATGACAGTCTCAGTGCCGGATCTACTAAGATCCAAATTTGCACGCAGTAATTTGCATGTGCAATCCAGAACTTTGCGTGAGGGGCTTAACCACAGTTTGTTGGTGATTTACAAAGAATGATCGTGCAAATGACAGCGGGTGCAAACTTGATGGAAACGCCCCGATATAAATGAGGGTTTTGGGTGTTTCAAGGTTTGCACAGTGGAGGGAATGAAAATATTTAAAATAAGAATGATAAATATAAAGATTTAAATAATAAAACCGGTATCCGTGCCGTAGAGACGGGATTCATGGCTCTTTGAAGGGAGCTGGATCCTTCTAAAGAACCATTCAAGATTGGCTCATTCGTATTTTTCATTCAATATTTTTCTTTTCAGAATTCAATCAACAGGAACTAATCTTTATCAAGAAAATAGTCACAGATAGCAATTTACCGGTACATGGCAAGATTTGTATTGGAATATTTCAAACCCGTACACCCCAAAAATACATTTGGTTGGTGGGAAATATTCAGAATTATTGGTCATAAGTTTTCATTGTAAATGTTTTATAAATGTTTTATAAGCGGCTCCATATCCCTGAGCTTTGACAGTGAGATCACTATTTTGGATTTTTTTTTTAATTCACCAAAATACTTCTAAATAATCTAAACAATTATCTTCCACGAAAAACTTAACTCAACTCAACTCACCTTTATTGTCAAATGTGCTACATGTTAGACATACAACACAGATGAAATTGCAGTCCTCTCAAACCCATGGTGCATAATAAAATATAATAATAAAACTATAAGATAAAAAAATATATAAAATGTAATATATATATATATATATATAAAGTATATATATGTATATATATATATAATAAATATATATATATATATATATATATATATATATATATATATATATATATATATATATATATATATATATATATATACAGTATACATATATAAAAGGAAAAGTATAAAATATAGCGATCCACTTGGATAACTAGAAATCTAAACACGAAACGGCTTTATTCCAAAAATTTTCCACACAAGGACATTTAATTAATGCAAAAAATCAGACTATGTAAGAGTAAGGGCTAATGAAAAAAGTATATAATATATAAATAAAATGTACAATGTGGGATTTAAAAATGCAGGAAAAATACAGAAATACAGTAAAAATATAGATATTGTATAGACTGTAAATTTTAGTAAATGTTTTGGAACTCAGTTTCTGAACAACACTTTCTGCCCATAGATGTATTCACATGTGAATAAAGCATGTTGGACATCAGACTCCCTTGGTGGCACATACTGTATGTGTCGCATCAAGGCAGTGTTGACAATTTGGATGTCAAAAAAAGGTTCTTAAAGGCAGAGTGGATGATGTTTTCCACTATATTGCTTAAAGTCTTCTTCACTCCCTGATTGCAGCCAATTGATTAAATGTTCTGACACAAAAATTTAAAAAAAAAAATCACCTGTGTAACATACAGCACTGAAAAAAACCTTTTACAATAAAATGAATTTCATTGGATGGAGTTTTGAACGGCCCGTGCTGATTGATTGAATTATTTTTATGTCCATCAAACTCGACTGCTCTCTGTCGTGCACCGTTTTACGCTGCTACGCTGCAGAAGAATGTGGAGGTGAGATAATTATCACTTTTAGAAACGTGGTTCCTCTGCTGTTTACTTGGGAGCTAACAAGCTAGCCACTTGGCTGTTCTCGGTAATCTTCGCCGAAAAGAGCGCACACGACGCGTTCCTGTGCCCTGGAGGCGTGGTTTTGGGGGTGTATATTTTTTCAAATGTAGCTTGTTCGAACTGTTTTTTCAAGATCCTCTACCCTGCCTTTGAATGAGCGGCTCAAAACGGAGAACCGATTCTCATCGTTCATTTAAAACAGCCCTTCAAAAGAATCGATTCTTCATGAACGTCACATCTCTACCGTGCAGAGTCTCAGAAGTGGCCAATTTATAAGGACATGGATGAGGAATTGCTGAACAAATAAAACTGTCTGCAGCCTTGAACATCTCTGACATCTATCACACATCAGGTGCGCACTTTGGTACAATGCCAATTAAGGCTGCATGATATTGAGAAAATTTACGATATGTGATAACACTGTTAGAACTTGTAATGACGATTTAATTCGCAATAAATAAAATACTTGGATATGCTGTGTTTTTTAGACACCACGCAGTCAGTAGCTTCTTGAGATAACAGGAAACAAACCGATTACATATCATTGATTGGCCATTAAAACACACAGCGGAAGAATGAACAGCTGTGACTGGAACATCATCATATCCCTTCCTTAAATGCAAACATAGACCCTTTTAGATATTGCAGTTCAGGCCATCTTTGTGACATGTTTATTGTGACGCCTAATATTGCGATGATGATAAATTTGCGATATATTGTGCAGCCCAAAGGCCAATTACAACAGCCACACGCTGCCAGGTAATCCTGTCCAGCTGCTAAAATCCAAGTTAAAATGTGACGCTCTCAAAAAGGGGAAATAAGTTGGCAGAAAGGTTAAAAAGGGGAATTAATTGTGACACCACAATTAATGCAGCTTTAGTTCTCATGAAGCTACATTAGCTGCAAATGTTCTGTTTGGTTTGTCCAGAATCGTGGTAAATAGTGATATTTGCTGTGTTGTTTTTTTACTGAATTCAACAATGAGAACTAAACACGTTGGCCTCACTGCTCATGAAAATTGTTTTTAAATCAGACATGTGTGTGTCCAGGATTGTCCCTGGAAGGTGAAGCCCTTTGTGTGCAAAGCTGCAAGTTTGCACCTGCTTTTCAGACGTACAAAAATATACACACGGCAATGCATTTCATGGTTGATAAATCCCTTTGTGAGTGCAAAATGAAAATATTAACATTTTGTCCTCCCAGCACATGCACAATAGTGCGTAAACGCCCCATATTGCCTATTCAATGCAGCAGAAATTCTAAATGGATAAGAGGTGCTAGATCAGTTTGTACAATTTTTTTTTCATGTGCAATGAGATTGCTCACATTTTTATACACGCAAACCTTTGATAGATCCGACCCTGAACCAGATTTTCCTCTGAAGTCAGACGTAGAAGTCAGAAGTAGGGTCGTTTGTGCGCATCTGAAATTATGCTCTGTCAGAGCGTATCTTACGTCTCCCTGACAACCCTGGCAGCGGCAGAAGGAGAAATGGCACAGAATACACAAAACTGTCCGACTGAAGAGAAGGGAAGTATAATTCAATTCAATTCAACTTTATTTGTATAGCGTCCATTCATGACAGTGTCACCTCAGGGCGCTTAAACAGACAGAAAAATTCAGGTCAGATTCATAATAGCCTAGTTAAGGAAACCAACAGATTGGATCGAATCTTGACTTGACCGGTCCAATCCCCCCATCCTGAGCAAGCACGGAGGGGTGGCGACAGTGGGAAGGAAAACACCCTTTTAACAGGGAGGAAAAACCTCCGGCAGAACCCGGCTCAGGTAGGGCGGCCATCTGCCTCGACCGGCTGGGGGGGAGAAGACAGAAAGGGAGACCAACAAACACTGCAACGTTATCCAGCCAGATCTGCTGAGAGAGGAGAACACAGTTAATGATGCAATACTGTCACAGGTTTCTACATGGAGAGACAGAGATGGTGGGAGAGGAAGAGCCCAGTGCATCATGGATGTCCCGCAGCAGTCTAAACCTATAGCAGCTTAACTAAGGGAAGGCTAGCCATCCCTAACTATAAGACTTATCAAAAAGGAAGGTTTTAAGCCTGATCTTAAAGGTAGAGAGGGTGTCTGCCTCCCGAACCTGAAGTGGTAACTGATTCCATAATAGGGGGGCTTGATAGCCAAACGCTCTGCCTCCCATTCTACTCTTAGAGACCCTTGGAACCACCAAAAGGCCTGCAGTCTGAGAGCGAAGTGCTCTGCTTGGAATATATGGAACTATGAGATCTCTAATATATAATGGAGCTTGGTCATGGAGAGCTTTATATGTGAGAAGAAGAATTTTAAATTCTATCCTGGATTTAACAGGGAGCCAATGAAGAGAAGCTAGAACTGGAGAAATATGATCTCTCCTGCTGGTTCTAGTCAGAACCCTGGCTGCAGCATTCTGGATCAGCTGGAGACTTTTCAAGGCATATTTGGGGCAGCCCAATAATAAGGAATTACAATAATCCAATCTGAAGTAACAAAAGCATGGACTAGTTTTTCTGCATCGTCCTGAGATAAGATGTTCCTAATTTTAGCAATATTACGTAGGTGAAAGAAGGCGGTTCTAGAAACCTGTTTTATATGGGAGTTGAAAGACAAATCCTGGTCAAAAATGACTCCAAGATTCTTCACTGTGGTGCTGGAAGCCAAATTAATGCCATCCAGATCAACTATAAAGCTAGATAATTTAGTCCTGAGTTTTTCGGGTCCAAAGACTATAACCTCGGTCTTGTCTGAATTTAGAAGCAGAAAGTTCAGGGTCATCCAGGTCTTTATGTCACCAAGACATCTTTGTAATCTAACAAACTGATTGGTATAGACTGGAAAAGATGAACAACAGTGTTTAGCTCGACTGGTCGAGCAGCTGGCGCATACTCAGAGGCTACAGTTCCTCCGTGCAGTTGGTCTAGGTATGATTCCTGGCCAGGGACCCTTTGCTGCATGTCACCCACTCTGCCCTCGTTCCATCTGCCCCGTGGCCACTAGAGCCCAAAAACCACTTCATTACCACGTGAGGTGTATATGATGTAGCCTATTTGAATTCTGCTTAGAGAAGACAGATGGCGGCGTTTCTGGATCCTGTCCCCATCTGGCTTCTTCTCTGCAGGATAGAGCTTTAACCTGCGTTTGTGGGTTTCAGGGTGAGCTGTGTGATTTCTAGAAGTCTTCCTGAGTCCATGCATGGATTTCCAGAATCATGCCTGTTTTTAACGCAATGCTGCCTGAGGACCGCAAGATCACCTCTATCCAGTTTACACCTTTGGGCTTGGCCAAACTAATATTAGCCCATGGTTTTCCAACTCGCATTATCTAAAGCTCTTACCATTTCTTCGGTCCATCCGACGTTTTTTCTTTTTTTCTTTCTCTTTCCTTCGAGAGTTCGAGTGACTTGCGTCTGCTCCAATCATGAGCTTATTCCCACATGGCGTCATGTTCTTAGTTCTGTCATTGGCTGGTGATATAAACAGAAATGTCCACCCAGAAACGTCCCGAACACAACAAAACAAAGCTAAAGAGCGAATTACAGGCAGGGGGAGAAGGAGTTGCATTTAAACGCGCCACAGCACGAGAGTAGAGGCCCAAAGGCGCAGTTTGAGACGGATTTTCACTTGCACAAGTCTAACATTTATTTTCAGGGGGGAAACGTTGGACTATACCTTTAAGGAACTTTTTTCTTTTTTTTTTTTATGAAATTGTTCCATAATCTTTAGACCCAGCTTGTTGCAGATGGGTGAAACTCTGTCCATCTTAAGATCTGAGACTCTGCCTCTCTGAAATGCTCCTTTAATACCCAGTCATGTCACGGGCCTGTTGGATAATTAGACTTAATTGGTTGACAAATTATCCTCCAGTTGTTTTTGTTTTGTGTCAGTTGCTTATCCTCCATGGAAGTCTTACAATATGCTGAGAATATCAAAGACGAGAAATATGTTTCCACTGTGGATATTTGTTGTCTCTAAACTTTAGTTTGTAAAAGATGTAAAAGTAGTGTATACTCATATATCCTTAAGTTAACATGTACACTATCTTCATTTGGAAAAGTGTATGAGCAGGCCTATATGCACTTATTACTTGTTGTATTGCAAACTTAATCTTGAGCTCAGTACTAAACAGGACTCAGCTTTTGCCAAACAGCCCTGTAAAATAATCACATGCAAACTACAACACCTACACACCATTAAAACTCAATAATCACTCTGAACCTGACTTTATTATTCTGTTTGTGTCTGCCAGCGTCACAATATTTGATTTATTTTTCATTCTGGCTGCCAGCAGACATGTGGCTGGCAGCATGTGCTCAGGCAGCCTTCCTTGCTTAGATAAAGCTAGCTGAAACAAGTTTGTGCTGCAAACTTTTCCAGAGCCAGCAGTGATCTGCACACGATGCCATGAAAAGCAGCGTGTGCTAATGCAGTTGCCACTGAGCAGAATAATGCACCATCTGCTCAGACTGTCGCCCCACAGCTCTGTCTGGCTCCCAGCAAACATCGTGACATTGAATAGCAGTTGATAAGACGAACCTGCATCACCGCTGATAAAGAAAAAAATAAACCAGCATCTGTTGTCGGCTGTCTCCTGCACCAGATTTCAGCAGGCTGTCTCAGAGCTGCTGCAGAAGACGTGTTTTCTACTCATCCTACAACATGATGATGATTACATGTGTGACACATATGATCCTGAATCTAATGATACTTCCACTCACATCATTATGTAAGCTGGACACTATTTATGAACAAATGAAAGCAGCAGTAAAAGGTGCTGATGATACAGCCATTAATCTCCCACCCACTGTTTTTATTTCTCCTATTTCATGCAGCACGGTCTGTTCAGGAGGCGTTTATTTTACTCGCCAGGTTATATTTGATTGATTTGATTCTTTATTGAACATAAGACATTTAAAAACAAACAAGAAACCAAAAGAAAGTAGTGCTCCAAAGAGAAAAAAATAAATAAATAAAATAGATGTCTTTGTCCAAAAGGAGTGGGAAGAAGCCGGTGCTTATTTAATCCCACCCCTTCGCTACATAAAACAAGAAAAAAAAAATACTGAATAAATTTACTATATAATGATATCAAATATACCAATAACAATAATTATATCGAGCAACACCAGTTGTAAGAAAAAGACAGTATCATCTCTAATAGCAATAATATGTCACCACATAATATAATTAATAATACCAATAACAAATACCAATAATTACAGAATTACTACCATTAATACCGTTAATTACTATCCTCACAATACCGCTACCAGTCCTATCATTATAATCATTATTAATAATAACATAATAATACACAATAATATTATATTCAGAATATATACTGGATCACTGCATTTCACTGCTCTGCATCCACCTTTCCTGCATCTGCTGGTCAGAATCGTGATCTAGTGAGCTTTCTGGGGTATAGTCTTGATTTTTAGACCTGAAAACTGAACAGGATCCCTATTTATCCATTAATTAAGGGTAACATCTAGTTTAAACCAGTCGTACCAGTCGTTCATTTATTTATTTATTCATTTATTTTCCTTTTTAAAATAACCAAAGGTTAGGGGAGGTATGTAGACATGAGGGGTGTGCTAAAGACTTAACTGTCATGAAACATTTTACTTGTGAGGATAAGTAAGGCTGATTCTTTTGAGTTGGGGTCACATTGTTACAGATATACAGGATGAAAAGTCACTGCAGTTGTAACCTCCAAGGTCCCCCAATTGGGGGACCTTAAGACTCTCTGCAGCAAAAGACGCACAATGTTGCACTAATTTGTAGCCATACCATACATCAAATTAAACAGGAGAAACTCTGCTACAAGTACATATAAGTCATTTTAACATACCACAAGTATATTAATGTTTAAATATCAAAATCTAAATAAGGTCAGAGCGTCCACCCACTCTGCACATTTCCATCGCTACCTCTCTGATACTTCATGGTAGACAAACAAACAGTATATCATATGAAAGCTAAGATCCTGACGATTTCAACAGTACCGCTATTATTTCTCTACGACAAAAACTCAGTGAACCAGCAGCCAAAGAATACAAACATAAACAACCGCTTACTTAGAGTGACTAACAGAAATTCTGTCTTACATAACAAAAGTCCCAAGTGTTCCCTTTATTATGACACGAAAATGGCTCAAATAGACCTTGTAGATGCAGATATATACTCTATTCATTTTGGGTATGTCATTTTCAAGCAGAAACCTTAAAAAGAGCTATAGAGCTTAAGAGGTTAAACTGTTGGTATTCTATGCATCTCTGTATCACACCGTACCATAGCATACCGTACCATACCGTACCATACCGTACCATACTGTACCATAGCGTACCATAGTGTACCGTATCACACCGTACCAGAGCATACCGTACCATAGCGTACAATAGTGTAGCGTACCAAAGTGTACTGTATCATACGACCCATAGCATATCTTACCGTAGCATTCCGTACCATAGCATACCATAGTGTACCGTATCATAGCCTACCATAGCATTCCGTACCATACCGTACCATACCATACCATAACATAGCGTACCATAGTGTATGCTATCATACTGTACCATAGCGTACCATACTATACCATTCCGTACCATACCATAGCATACCATAGCGTACCATAGTGTACTGTACCATAGCGTGCCGTACCATAGCGTACCACACCATACCATACCGTACCACACCATACCATAGTGTACTGTTCCATAGCATACAATAGTGTTCCATACCATACCACACCATACCGTACCATAGCGTACCGTACCATAGCGTGCCATACTATAGCGTACCATACTATAGCGTACCATAGTGTGCCATAGCAAACCATACCAAAACATACCATAGTGTACCGTACCATACCATAGCATGCCATAGCATACCATACATTAGTGTACCATAGCGTACCCTAGCGTAGCATACCATACCGTACCATAGCGTACCATAGTGTAGCGTACCATAGTGTAGCTTACCATACCGTACCATAGTGTACCATACTGTGCCATACTGTACCATACCATACCATATCGTACTGTACCGTACCGTCTTTCTCTGCTTGTCCGTGCTTAGATTGACGGGCAGCTGCCTAAGCAGTAGTCCCTCCAGCGTGTCCTGGGTCTCCCCTGGGGCCTCGTCCTCGTGGTGCCTGGAACACCTCACCAGTGGGGCGTCCAGGAGGCATCCTGACCAGATGCCCAAGGCTCCTCATCTGGCTCCTCTCTATATGGAGGAGCAGCAGCTCTACTTTGAGTCCCTCCCGGATGACCGAGCTCCTCCCCCTATCTGTAAGGGAGAGCCCAGCACCCCTGTGGAGGAAACTCACTTTCAACCACTTGTACCTACGATCTCATTCTTTTGGTCACGACCCACAGCTCATGGCCATAGGTGAGGGTTGGAACGTAGATGGACCGGTAAATCGAGAGCTTTGCCTTCTGGCTCAGCTCCTTCTTCACCACAGAAGACCGATGCAGTCTTAATCACTGCAGATGCCGCACCGACCCTCCTGTCAATCTCCCGCTCCATCCTTCCCTCACTCGTGAACAAGACCCCGAGATACATGAACTCCTCCACCTGGAGCAGGACCTCACCCCGACCCGGAGAAGACCATGGTCTCGGATTTGGAGTAGCTGATTTTCATCCCAGTCGCTTCACACTTGGCTGCAAATCGCTCCAGCGAGAATTGGAGATCATGGCCTGATGACGCCAACAGAACCACATCATCTGCAAAAGCAGAGACCCGATCCTGAGACCACCAAACCGAATCCCCTCAATACCTCGGCTATGCCTAGAAATCCTGTCCATAAAGGTTCTGAACAGGATCGGTGACAAAGAGCAGCCTTGGTGGAGTCCAGTCCTCACCGGAAATGGATCCAAACTACAGCTGCATGTTTTTTAATATAAATCATGAAAGCCGTTTTCAAAACATCTACTAGTGAAGAGATGGGCAATGTAGTTTATTTGCTGTTGATCCAATACCATTTAGTTTGTCATGCTTTTTAGTCAATACTGACATTGATACTGATACAGATATGTTTTGTCCTTCGACGGAAAATTACATAATTGTATGCTGTACATTCATGTCACGTACCGTACCATATCATACCATACCATACCATAGGGACATGAATATGAAAACCTGGATAAAAGTCATGAACATAAATACTTGAAAGATATGAGTAAGTTTAATAAAATTTAGATGAAAATAAATCTTTTTAAAATGATAATAAAGTCATTATAATTCAAATTGATATGGAATACAATAGGGGGAGTGGATAGCCCAGTGGTAGCGTCGTGGGCTTGGGCGCGGAGGACCCGGGTTTGATCCCCCGACACGACCCCTGGGTGTACCACTGTGGACCCCTGAGCAAGGTCCTTAACCCCCCACCAACTGCTCCCCGGGCGCTTTAAGTAGCAGCCCACTGCTCTCTGATACTCACAGTACAGAGATGGTGAAATGCAGAGCCCTAATTTCCCCTCGGGGATCATACAAGTATAACAAAAAAAAAAAAAAAGAACTATTTAGATTTCTTGAACTGAAGATAAGATTTAACAGAAAATTATGCTTAGAATATGAAATAATTATAGAATAATTATAATAAACATAGTGCTCAAGAACGTGCAGTAAACCAGTAAAGTATTAACTTATATCAACATGATGATACATGATAGACTACAAGAATCATGTGACGTGGAAGAAACAGAAAGAAAACCCCAAGGCCGGGTTTCATGTGTAATTTTGGTACCTAAAACCCTCACAAGTGGACAAAAAGGCATCTTTTGTACAAGCTTAGTGGTATCATGATATTTTTTTAAAGTATTGAATCTAATTTCGATTCCACACGATCAATACACCCATACAGTACCTAACAAAGTATGTAGAACATTTTGGCCCTGATTTACTATGATATCAAATAAAAAGCACAATGTTTGCCTGTTTGACAGGCGCAATCCTCGCTGCACCCGGTTAGAAAATCACCACGTTTTAACAGGGGTAAATGTTTTGTAAATTAGGGCCATTGTGTACTCTGTCACCAGCTTGTGGTTCATTTTGTAGCATGTTTGTGGCATCCAGGCCTGTGTCCATAAAGCATGTGCTACGGAACTAGCTCCAGTCTGCCACAGTACCTTCCCTTTGGAAAACATCCATCATTATACTAGTACCTAAGAAACCATTCACTACTACTGCCCAGTAGCACTTACATCAATAATTATGAATGTTGGTCATCAAATGTTGGTCTTAAAAGTCAGTGACTGTGCTCTGGGTGAAGATAGATTGGGAATATGTTTGCTTGCTCCATTCAGCGTTCAGAGGCACAGCAGCCTGACCAGAGGATCATTAGCAGTCACCACCAAGCCAAAATAATGATCATACTTAAGGAATGAGTCCACAGTCGGCCTGTCTTTCATTTTACAGAAAGGGGAGATGATATCTAGAAAATGACCTGACAAAAGAAAAGGAGGCAGACAACAGCAAGAGAGGAAGGAGGGAGGAGGGTCTGGACATCACATGGCTAAACTCCAGGGGCCTGGCATTAACAGAGAGCCAACTTCAAAGCTGCTGGTGTTGCTCAGGGGCCCAAACCGATGAGAGGTGGTGGAGCATGGGGGAGAGAAAACTGAAAGAGGAGAGAGGGGGAGATGCTTGCCACTGTTCCTGAGGTGGAATGGAGGTCAGATGCTAAATAAATGTTCAATTTATCCACTTCCTTTCATTCTGTTGAGTACACAAATGAAGTAACCTCAAATCACATTATTTATATGACAATAGGTGTTCCTGTTCTCATCTCTGGCAGAGGTACAAAAATAAGTGGCAATTTCCTGTTCTTTATCTCAGCTGTAGCTCAGCAGAGATTCTGCCAATTTCCCCAACCCTGAAAGCTTGTTAGAGTGTGAAAGCTGGAAAAGTTTTCCTCTGGTCAGTCACGATATCAAGTTTTGCTTTAACGGTGGTGGCAGACAAAGTTCATGAAGCTTTCCAGATTATTCCTTACAAGGAAAATATGTGTAGTGAATGTTGAGTAAATGTAGAAAGTCTTTTAAAGAACCAGGGAACCCCAGGACCACTGTACTGTTACATTGTCAAACGTTTCTGTTACATGCTACAGTTACATTGTTTACTTGTCATTGCTCTGTAATATCTGCACTACTTCCTATATTAGGATTGTAATACCGTTCACATTGTCTACTGTCAACCCATTTGTAATCTTCTTTCGTATTTAAACTTAGGTTTCATGTTTAGATTTCTAGGCTATCTCAGCGGATTCCAAAATTTTATATTTTATATTTTTATCTTATAGTGTATTCTATTTTTATTATGCACCGTGGGTTTGAGAGGACTGTAATTTCATCTGTGTTGTATGTCTAACATGAGGCACATTTGACAATAAAGTTGACTTTGACTTTGAACAGCATCAGCCACAACAGCAGCAAACACAACAGCAACAAAAACATCAGCAACAACAACTGCAGCAACAGCAACAATAGCAGCAACAAAAACAACAGCAGAAAACAACTGCAACAGCAGCAAACACAACAGCAACAAAAACATCAGCAACAACAACTGCAACAACTGCAACAACAGCAACAACAGCAGCAACAAAAACCACAGCAACAACTGCAATGACAGCAACAAAAACAACATAAAAAACAACAGTAACAAAAAGAATGACAACAGCAACAGCAACAATAGCAGCAACAAAAACAACAGCAGAAAACAACTGCAACAACAGCAGCAACAAATCAACAGCAACAACTGCAACGACAGCAACAAAAACAACATAAAAAACAACAACAGTAACAAAAAGAATGACAACAGCAACAGCAACAAAAACAACAGCAACAACTGCAACAACGACAGCAACAAAAACATCAAAAACAACAGCAACAAAAACAACAGCAACAACTGCAACATCAACAGCATCAGCCACTACAGCAACAAAAAAAACGACAGCAACAACAACAACAACAAAAACAGCAACAGCAGCAAAAAAAGGCAACAACAACAGCAACAAAAAGAACAACAGCAGCAACAGCAACAACAGCAACAATAACAATGTAGTGCTGGAAGCTTACCAGATTGGTTGATTTTTTCTAAGATTGTGTGCAGGTGTTGCTGTACTTGCTACATTGTGAGAACCATTCTGCACTTTTAATCAACAAAGTGAGGACATCTCGGCCGGTCCTCACAAAAAAAGTCTAAAAAAACTCAGTAGTGGTGGTTAGGTGTGTGAGATTTTCTCTCCAACATACTCGGTGCCCGATGGAGGGCGGTGAGTCCATTGCCCGGAGGCTGGTGTCCGTCAGATGGAGGAGGTGCGCTGTCACTCGAGATCAGATTCTGAACTTCGGAAGTCGGGTCCAGGCCGCTGTATGTGGTGCGTGGTCTGGTGTGTTGGGCTCTGTCTGGGTTTGTTTGTATCTCCAATGTGTAAGGGGGGACAGGCGTCTGTTTTTCCGCGTGGGGTTATTGCTAGGGGCTGTCTTATGTGTTTTTATTATGGGGTGTGTTTTTGGTAAAATATTGTGTGTGAACTAGAGATGTTGAAAAGGGGGCTCATTCACATACAGATGTTTTTATCTGTATGTGCTGTGGGGTGTGAGAGAACTCAGGAGGCCCGGGGAACGAGTAGGGTCTATCTGTGGCTCGCAAGACAGAAGCGTGTCGTAACCAGACCTATGAGCGCACGGTAAAATCTGACCCTTCCCCTACACCTTACAAGACCCACCCACTATGCGACGCGCCCACTATGCGACGCGCCCACTATATGACACACCCCTGGGTTGCAAGCCGAAGATAGATACACTTGCTGGGAACTGCTTACAGTGGGATGTAAGAGGTGTAAGGGGAGAATGGGTACTCCATGTGTGTCACTCCCTCTTCTTGTGCAGTGTCGAGTGTCTGTCTTAGGTTGTGATAGTGGTGGGGGGTTTGGTGTGGGGTGGGTTTTTTGGATGGTTAGTTTTTTCTAGAGTTGGGGAAGGTGGGTTTGAGTCGAAGGTTTAGGAAGGGGGTGGGATAGTGTTTAAGTTGGAGAGCAGAAAAAGATTGGGGCTTGGGGTTTCGAAGAAAGAGCAGGGTAAGCATTTGGATTCATGGTTCAGGGGTTGTGTGTAGAACAATGGGGGACATGGCTAAGTGTGATGGGATTTTGGAGCCATGATGGATGTGCAGGGATGGTGGGAAAGTGGGTATTGGGGAATATTGTGAAGTGTAGTGTTGAAAGTTGAAAAAACAGAAGCAGATCAGAAGCTTTAGAGTTAGGCAAGCAGACAGGGTAACCCCGGCTTTACATCGGGTCTGTGAGCATAGCGCAACAGCTTTGCTGCGACCTCCATGGTGCAAGCATTTACATCGTGCACTCTGTGCCCGCGAGCGCACCAGCTGTTGCTTGATTCGTGACATCACAGAATCACAGGAAGGACTGCAAGATTGTCTGTGATTCTCATCCAAATGGTTCATTTTGTCCATATGTTTGTGCGTCATGGTTTCTTATTTCACTGAAACCTTGTGGACACGGAGATGATGTCATGTTCAGATATGTTCAGCAGTTTAGAATCTGCACAGTGGCATGTCGGTGCATGCTCCGTCAAAAATAGAGCTGTATCTTTAGCGCAGTAGCACAACATGCTGGAGCGACGACAGACCACTCACACGCCGCAGCGTGTTCAATATATTTCAAACTATTGACTACATGGGTGCGATCCGGTGCGCATGGCACGCCGCTGAGCTCACGGACCCAGTGTACAGCCGGGGTAAGTGTTAAAGTTTGAAAACAGAAGTACAAGTTGGGTCTTAGGGTGAAGTTTTTTCTGGAGTTGGGGAATGTAGGTTTAAGTCGTGGTGGTTAGGTGCTAAGGAATGCATTATGTCAATTAATTTCCTCACTAAGATAGAAGAACACGACTGTGTGTGTCTGTGCTCTTTATTAAAACTATCCGTTCTACCTCGCATCTGTGGAAATGAGGAAATCTCTGCTTCAAGCCCACTCACCTCAAATGTCCGACCAATAACACAATACTTCTCGGAGCTCCAGGAGAAGAACGTTCGGCCGAGGTGTTGAGAACAAGTTGAAAGACATCCTCAGTCACGTCAGCTGATGAGCAGATGCTGTATGTGATGTTTTTCATCTTAATCAGGCATGACTCGCAGTGTGAGTTGGAGCTTGCCTCACATCCCAGTCTGGTCCTGATCCCAGTCTACAGCTCTGCTTCTGGTCCTGATCCCAGTTTATTGCTCTGCCTCTGGTCCTGATCCCAGTTTATT
The DNA here is from genome assembly GCA_023101725.1 of Atherinomorus stipes. Lineage (NCBI taxonomy): Eukaryota > Metazoa > Chordata > Actinopteri > Atheriniformes > Atherinidae > Atherinomorus > Atherinomorus stipes. The sequence goes on along the minus strand of JALJCO010002911.1, from coordinate 97,294 downwards.
GCTCTGCCTCTGGTCCTGATCCCTGGGCAGGCTGTTGGAGGCAGGCATATTTAATCAGGCCATCAGCGGCAGATTGACCGTTCACCCACTTCTCTGAAGCCCTACTGGCTGAAGCTACCACAGACTGCTCTGTTATTGGTGCTTACAAATCAGAACCTTGACAATTCCTACACATTTCCAGTTGAGATAGAACTTTTAGGGCACATTCACCAAGCTTTTTTGATTGGAATCAGAGTCCATTTGCTCGGAAAGCCCACTTCGTTTAGAAGAGTTGTGAATGCGCAAACGGACTCTGATCCGGAACAAACAACCGGACTCGGTTCGCCTGCAAACGCAGATCTTGGTCTGATTCAAGTGAACCAAAGACAGGAAGTGGACTACAAATTGCAATGGTATTGTAGGTCAAACGTTGGACAACGGCATGCAACAAACACACGTGAGGGACTGCAGTACTTATAAAGATAACTTGTGGTCAGACGTGGAGTTACGAGGAAGTAAAAGCTTTAATCGATACTTGATCTGATGAAAGCATATCCAGCTCCTTGTACAAAAATGTCGCTTTGTGGAGGAAACAGAAGTTGTGAGAACCTTCTTGTACATGCGTCTTGTCCTCGCCTACGGTGAATCCGAGAGCAGCGCCACCTGAGATTCTCATTCTCTGCTCGTTTGGCAATAGTGTAACGTGAACGCGATCTCGGTCTGAAAGACCATCCCCGCCCCCAACCGAACCGAGTCTGCAAACGGACCGAGACTCGCGGACTATGCTTTCTGAATGCGCCCTTATTTTTCTTAACTCCTCCGGTAATGTTACACACTCTTACACCGTTCTAACACAGGGCCAAGTCTCCCTGATATGATGGTTGGGAGTTTGCACAGAGCTGTAAACCTTGCATATATTATGCCGTTTGTACAGTTGGCTCCCTGATGCTTTAAAAGCTGCGCTCAGCGTGGCGTCTGAGCGTGGTAAAGTGCTGCTCGGTGCTGTGGCTTTGTCATGAGCGACTGGCTGGAGGCTGCTGAGTGAGCAATGAGGTGTAGTGTCAGAGCGGGCGGGCTTTGGGATGGTGAGGGTTGGAAATAGAGCAACACGCGGACACGCGTTCATCCACAGAGATGCAGACATGTCTTCGCTGCCACACAAAAACCTGGTCCGGCCCCGTCCCTCATTGTCAGCCGTTCCCACTGTCTTCCCGTCTCATTTCCAGCCCTACTGCTTCTGGCTGTGTGCAGAACTCATTCACTGTGCAAATGGAAGCCAGCTCTCCTCCGCAGATTCATTTAGTCTCACATTCATTCAGGCAACACATCAGTGTAAATTACAAATGTCTGATCATTTGTTCACACAAACAATTCATTTCAGAGTCAGCATCACTGCTGCGTCTCTGACTGTCCCGCAGGTTTAATGCTTCTAAAGCTTCCAGCGTCGTGTCTGTTTTCTTTTACAGATCTCATTTTATAATGAACAGCTAAATGAACATGGATATGCAAAATGTTTGGTCTCTTGTTACGGCTACAACCAACTAGCCCAGAGAGGAAGCTGTTAAACCTCCTGCAGTTTTATTTCAGGTCGTATTTGCAGACACACTGGGGGCGCAATCTCACGTCTCATTCCATTTCATTCTTCCTCTTTGCAGATGCGTAGCACTCGAGGGGTCTCTGTTTGGCCTGTGGGATTCGTGGGTGGCCGAACATACGAGCGCCCCCTGGTGTCTGGGGGTAAAGTGGTGGGCTGGTACACCGGCTGGAGACCGGACAGACCCTTCGCCACCGACATGGCAGGTAGGAAGCTGTTTACAGGTTTGGTCAAGTGTGCTGTTGGACATCATCATCACCATCACAAGAGCCGTCTGTGCAGGAGAACACAGTGTGTAGAACAGAGGATCTTTGCACACACCAGAAAGCAGCTAGCCTGGTACACCAGCCTGACTAACACCATGTATGAGATACACGACAAGTCAGTCTGGGTTCCCTCCATTGTGAAATGATTTCCAATCCGGTAAAAAACTGACCGGACCAATCACAGCGCAGCAGCAGAACTATTAACAAGAATGCAAAACTCCTCCGACGTCTCGAATGCTGTTTCTGCTCAGTTTTGGTGCGTAAATAAGCTTAACGTGCGACACAAACACTTTCTCATATTAGTAGTTCAGCACAAAACAACGCTGACATGTAACAGAGTATTTATAATAATAAAACCAAACATTCTATGTTAATATACACAAAGAAATTGCATTAAATAGAGAGAAAAACAACGTGTAAACGCTGACTTCTGGCGTCGCCATAGCAACATAGCAACAGAGTGCCGAACTACGCCAGCTACAGTCACCTCTGATTGGTTCTCTCCGGTTCACTTACTCCTGTTAGTCCCGCCTCTCGTCTCGCATTGGAAATCAGTCTCCAGCGGAGGGAATCCAGACTGAATTGTTGTGTATCTCATATATGGCGTTAGTCAGGCTGGTGGACCAGGCAAGGGAGCAGCAGCCTGGCAAGATCACCGGGAGAAACTCGGCTAAGCGACTCCACGGGGCTTTGTCAACCAATGGAAGCGCAGTTCAAACCGCCAGCAGCTGTATGGGAACGTAATGATGCACTGTCCACTAGGGCTGTAACGATATAAGTGTAAAACCGTTCGGTACGCTGCTCTCAGTTCGGCGCGACCCTGTACCGAACTGTTGCGCACAGGATTTGTTTATTTAGCTCTTCATTGTTTATAACTAAATGATGGGCCAGTTAAACTTCACCCCCACTTGGTGCAGCTGCTTACCATCCTGTTTCTAACGACTTATAACAACACGTGAGCTTGGTGAGATAGAGAAAGTGCAGTCAAGCCCCAAGTCCTCGTCTGGAGGCACCTCAGTTTTAGATGAAGAAGGAGAAAAGAAACAGACAGAACAAAAGCAGTGTGTGACACTGCAGAACTGCAGTCCGGCACAGAAACACTTCCATCCTGCGAGCGCATCTAAAGCTGCTTCACACAAGTGTGAATGTTCCTGGTACGATTAGAAAACAGACTCATTTGGTGCAAGCATGTATAAAAACAGCAGTTTGTTACTGATTTATGCATTTTTTTATCCAGGGCAGTCTGAGCAGAAGAAGAACCTGCTGCGATGTTTAGTTTCTGTTATGAGGATGAGTGAAATGAAGGTGGAGCTGGTTCTGTTAAATGCTGCTCTTAAAACTCAGATGGTGTCACTTTAGAGGTAAAAGCATGTTTTTATTTTCTATTTTCCACTGAAAAGAGTTTAAAAAAAAGAAAAGCAGCAGGATTTTATACTAAAATATTTTATTTTTTATTTTTTCTCATTCAAACAATATGCCAAAAACAAACAAAACAAAACAAACAGCTTTCATGTTAAATTTTAGTGAACTTGTTGATGAAACATAGGCCTGTGTATTTTTTTTTCCCATTACTGTACCAACAAAAAACTGTGACTTGTACGTACCGAACGGGGAATCTTTTGCACCATTACAGCCCTACTGTCCACATTAGAGCTCCTGCTCATTTCTGCACTTTACGCTGCTTATGTGTCTCCTACGGCTGTCTTTGAAACAAATCATGAAGTTCCTGCTGGTTGCCATGGAGATGAAGTATCATCTTCCTGTCATATACTATGTGTGGCTTCACTTCTTTCTGGATCCTATGGTGTTTCCAAGGTGAATATGGGGGCTATCCATGGATTCTCCTGACTCTGACCATTGATAGAGGTGTCCATCATCATCATCATCATCATCAGCTCATGGCTCCCTGAGAGAGTTGCCTGTGTTACACCTCTATTTGAACATCTATAAAACTGCTCAGCTTCTACTTTTGCACAGTTCCTCATCACACATTATTCAGGGTTCCTCAGGGCCTTAAAAATGTCTAAAATTTACTTTAAAGACCTTAAAATGTTTTAAAAACATCCAGCTTTTCATCCAAGGTCTTAAAGGGCCCATTTTCTGTATATTGACTTTTCTAAGCGCTTGAAATGATATTCTGGGGTGTTTTAACTCACAAATAGACTAAAAATATCCATAAAAAACAACTTCAACTTCGATTATTAAGAGTCTTTAAGACTTTTAAATGCAGCGTTTTCTACCATCGGCCTGACTTCGGTATTTTCTTCATCCGTCACTGGCTGGTCCCTCCGGTCTGGACCAGCGTCTACTTCCAGACCTGATTAACCAGCGCTGCTCCACTTCCCAGACTGAGACGCCCCTCCTTCAGAGAGGACTCTGCTAGCATGCTGTCCTGCACAACACCGATAGAGACCAGAAACCATGAAGCTGGGCAGCTGCACGAACCATGCACTCACAGGTGTGTTTGAGAGAGGAGGAACAAAGAGGCGCAGCTGAAGCCGGAACTGAGGACGGATCTGATCAAACATGACTCCTGGATTACATGAAAATGTTTCAGATGGGGGGAAATGAGGAGAATACGAGCCTTCTAAATTTGATTTAGACAAGTCTCAATTTCTTACTTTTATTCATTCCTGAGAATCGTTGGCCACGTAGAATGAAACGGCGCAATCAGAAGTTGGTTCTGTCCGTCTTTCTGAGAGGCTCAGATAGCTGCTGTACAAGTGCTGGTATCTGATGATTAAACTACAAATCCCATTAGATTACGGTTTAAAGTTTTTCTCTCAAAATGTCATCATGTCTGACACGGCAGGATACACACAGATGTGTTAGGAAGTTACTTTGGTTAAGAAGGTGCAGTTTTGATATCAGTCTCTTTTTTTGATGCAAGGAAATTTACTAATTTACTAAAATGACTAAATTAACCAAAACTAAAAGGTTTTGAATTTCTGGGATCATTTGAATGTTTCTGGTAATGCATAATGTTGGCCTTAAATTTAACTTGCTGAAACGTGCAAGAACTGCGATTACAAAACACATTCCTAGATGAACCGCACTGCTATCCTCGTTTCACTCAAAGTAATGTGGTTTTCTTTCAGGAGGAGATAACATTTACGTTTACTATGTTCCAGATAAATTTGTGACACAGTAACGGATACCTGATATAAGTAATCTTCCATGTTTCAGCTTTCTGTAGAGACCAGGAGCCTCATGTATGAAGGGTTCGTACGCACAAAAACGTGGTGTATGATCATCATCACGGTAAAGTTGAGATATATGAAGAATGACATGAGCGTGACAATGTACGGTGCTTCACATCAACTTCATTACTGTGTACGAACGTTAGCTGTGGAGACTTTAGCAACACTTAGAGGCGACGCTGGAAACTTCTGTAAGAAATAAATGTGGAAACAATCATCCCCACACTGAGTGATGTGGTCAGACCTCATAAACAATCACCACCTGCATCTGCAATTACATGTGTGAATATAAAAGCGCAAAGTTGTGCAAAAACTCGGCTCCTGTGCAGGAGCTGCTTCAGCTGGAAGAAGACGTTTGAAAGAAGATTTACAGACTAATGGTAACTGGCTGGGATCCTAAAGCGGGAACACCAGCCGCTTTAGGTTCCCGAGGACAATCTCTGTGCGCTGAGCTGAAGCCAGACTTGGGGCGACACCCCCAGCTGTGCCTCCATGCGCTCCAGTGAATAAATTCACTCATATGCTGATTTATTTATTAATGCCCTTTATTGGTGGGAACACCAATAAAGGTGTGATTGCCCAGATGATCTGGGCAATCACTTGCCAACACAGCAGGGGGGAGGCCTCGGCCTCTATGGTGATTAATAGTAGCAGGTTGCAGCTGTGTGTTGCACATTTTTGTGGGTTTCTACTTAAACAAGCTGCCTCAAGTTAGTTCTCAGTGAAATTCTTTATTTTCTTCACTGCCATGCTCATATTTTGTCTTTCTGATAGTGCAGAGAGGAGAATCTCTGCTGCAGATCTCATTTAAATGTCATTTGCATATTTATGTTGGGGGTGTGAACAGGGAGGCGTCAGGTTCTCCAACATGTGGCTCAGTTCCACGTTGACTGGAACTGAGCCCAAGTGCTGTGTAAGGAAAAGTACTTGGACCCATGCGTACACACAGATCCATACATCTGAAAACTCTTGTGCATACGGTTTCAGGATTTGATCAGACGCCGAGTTTCAGGAGGAAATCCACGCAACTCTGTACATGAGGCCCCTGGACCAGTGAAGATATAGGCTACTTGATTTTTTTTCTCATTTTTGGCAGGAGACAAAAAATAGTCCTTGTGATAAAGAGAATGAAATTAGAACATGTTGGCCAAGCCTTATGAGAGACACACTTTTGGTGGCCATCTTTGCTCAGGTCTAAACCCTTTTAGTAAAATAAAATCTTCCCATTTTACTGTGCATCACCAGTCTACTGTGGCTGATTTCAGCTGCTTTTGTATTTAATCATCCTTTCAGACAGATAACCGCAGATCTTGAGAGCTTTGTCTGAGTAAAGATACAAGCTCTGCCTCCAAACAACACATGTGGGAAGCTAATGAAGGGCTTTGCTTAGTTGGCATGATGCAACTCCTCTCGCAGGGTAAAAATCTGTTATTACTGTATAAGTGCAGAACAATGTCACACATGAGTGGGCACAGCCTCTGGCTCAGGAGGCAGATCTAATTCCAGCTGATGATCAGCAATCTTGATCTCTGCCCCCTCAAATCTTCATGTTGAGTTGTCTTTTTGGCAAGAAACTGAACCTAATTTAGCCTGAAGCATCATGGTGCAGCGCAGTCACATAGCACAGTGTGAGGAAGTGAGTATGGCCTCTGGTGTGCAGACATGCAATCTTATAAACAGTTCCAGTCCTGGTATCTACAAATGAATGGAGATGGCAATCAATGAGTTTATGCAGCCTCCATTATCTTCATTAACCGTCAATGGAAAGCTGTTTATGTTGATCAAAATCATCGATCAGAATTTCAAACTAACATTGAAATAAACTAACTCAACTGATGGCAATGACAGAGCCAAATTGGAGTCAGTGAATGCACCTCAGCCAACCGGCTTGCTCATCTTCCTGAGACAGCCACGATCTGGTAAAGCAAACTGTTTGGTGATCATAATGAATTACTCAGTCATCTCTGCCGCTGGATTTGGGAATGTAATGCCAGAGCTGAGAGTTTGTTTATTTACTGTTTCAAAGTTTATAACTAAAATATTAACTGCCATTCAACCATTTGTAATAAATGAATAAAAAGAACATTAATGTTATTTTGCAAAGACCAAATGCAGACAACCATTTTTATGAAAGATGTTTGCAGAATTGTGCAGCGTAGCTCTGTGATGGTGGAGCTGAGTGAGGAAATGAGCGTTTTAGTTCTCAGAGCTTTGCTAAGACATCAAAAGATGGTATTGATCTCTCTATTGATTATAGCTGGAACGTTTTGGTTTGTGTGCTTCCATCAGGATGGAGAACAAACCGAAAATCTCACTCTTTGAATCTTGGTGAGCTTGCACAGATCCCACAGCTTTGCTGCTGAGCTTCTGGGTTTTTTGTTTGTTTGTTTGCTTTTTTGTGGATTGATTTCGTATGAAAATGAGATCCGATCTTTCCCATTAAATATATTGACTCCTACAGCTCCACAGAGGAGCTGCTGTGTATTTGCTTGATTGTCTCTGCCTGACATAGATTATCTTACAGGAAAAGCTGAATAAATCAGTTCTGATCTGTGACGGACCGAACAGACCCAGAACTGGAGGCTGAAACAGATCTAGGTGCTGATCTAAGTGGGTCAGTCCGTACAGGAGAATATCATGTGACCACGAATGTAACGCAGGATGAAGCTGATTTTGCTTCATGTCTGCTGGATGTGCTTGATGAAAGCTGTTTGCCAGCATGCCAACATCACCAGATAATTTTTCTGACCTCTTACCCTGATTGGTCAAGATGGTGTTACGTAGAGAACAGTCATAATGAAACTACCGGACGCGGAGGGCGACGCGATGACGCTGTAGTGACGCAGTATCTCTGAGACGGTAGCCGATTCAAACCAGGCGAGTTAAGAAATTTATCGCTTCAACTTCAACTTATTAATATTTGCCAATAAATAATCATTAAAACAAATAATAAAAAAAATCAGTATAGTGAAGGGTACAACCTGGAGGGAAGCGGGGAGATTCGATCAGCCCGGCGGATTACATTGATCTTCTGTACCATGAACAGCAGGCCATGAAAAAAGGTTTAAAAAAACCGAAGTCAGCGTCTACTCCGGAGAGGAAAAAAAAAAGGCAAGAGAGCTCGGGAAGGAGATTCCTCTGGTGCGATGTCTTCATTAGAAAACTCGGTGGATATCCTTCTCTCCATAGAGAGGAAAGTAGACAGCTTTGACGCCCGTTTGAACCTGGTGGAGGTTCTCCATAAAGAATTCCAGGCGCTCCGGGAATCATTGGAGTTCAGCCAGAAACAGGTGGAAACACTAGCGGCCGCAAACGCCGACCTACAAGACACGGTTAAGTCCCTCACTGAGGGAATAAACCGGCTGTCAGGAGAAAATAAAAAGATGAGGGAATCAGTAATCGATCTGCAGGCTCGGAGCATGACAGATAATCTGGTATTTGCAGGGATCCCAGAGCAGGCAGACGAAAACCCCGAGGAAACAATAAAAACCTTCATTCATAAACAACTAAAACTCCCCTCCGATACAGTCAATGGTATCGGCTTTCATCGCGTCCACCGCATGGGAAGTAAAATGCCGGATTCACGCAGACCAAGACCGATTGTTGCTAAGTTTGTTCACTTTAAACAAAAAGAGCAAGTAAAGAAGCAGGGCCGCAAGCTGAAAGGGACCAACTTTGGAGTAAACGACCAGTATCCTAAAGAAATCCTGGACCGGCGTAAAGTCCTGTTTCCTATCAGGAAAAAAGCCATTACGGAGGGATCCCGAGCTGTCATCGCGGTGGATAAATTATTTATTAACGGACATCTTTATCGGGACCCAAACATCACCCCGTGGCTCTTCTGATGTCAGGTACAGTTCAGTTTCATATCCTCCTAACTCTGATTAGATGAATTATTATCTGTTATGATCAGAATTACTAATCTCACTACCGTTTCCACTTCACGGCTCACAACACGGATGCACTTTTTAAACCTCTGGTTTTTTGTCACATTTTTTCTTTCTTTTTTCACTTCTCACTCCTTTCCTCCCCTCTCTCTTTTTCTCTCACTCTCACACAGTGAACTGTCATTTCACTCGCGACTTTACAAACGTGAACACTACGGGTGTAGAAACTCCAGCACACGCAGCGCGAGGCACACATGCAGGCGCACGCACACACACACTGCAGGAAGAAACAGCGCGATGCACACACAGACAGACTCGTCTAGCCTGCAGCTTAGTATTCATACTTACGGCAGAAATACGCGAACAGATGCACGGCTTTATTAATATGCATGTAACACTTATTTCAGCGTTGGTTGAATGAAAATAGTCACCTGGAATGTGCGCGGAGCTCGCACAGGGGATAAGAGATTAAAAATTTTCAACCGGCTAAAAGATCTTCAGGCAGACATTGTCTTACTTCAGGAAACACATTTATCAAACTCCTCAGTCGATCTCCTTCAGACAAGACAGTTTCCACACGTGTATTCAGCTGGTTATAATTCTAGACAGAGAGGTGTAGCAATTCTGATTAATAGCAGGTTAAAATTTGACATTGATGATGTAATCAGAGATCCAGAAGGCAGATTTATAATAGTCACATTAACTGTTCAGAATCTTAAGGTATGCATTGCAAATATATATGGACCAAACGTAGATGATCCATTATTCTTTGACTCATTTTTCTCTGCTTTGCATAACTACTCTGATAGGGCGGTATTATTGGGCGGAGACTTCAACATGGTATGTGATCCAGGTATGGACAGGCTCAGTACAGCAGGACATAACAAAATATGGCATTCATCAGATATCGTTAAGCAGTACATGAAGGATTTCGGCCTTTGTGATGCATGGCGATCTCATCACCCCACCACGAGACAATATACCTTCTTCTCCTCAGTTCACCATTCCTACTCTAGATTAGATTACTTCTTAACCAGCAGCTCACTGATGAGTGAAATCTCAGAAATAGAAATCCATCCAATAACCATCAGTGATCACGCACCAGTATCATTAACTCTGAGAAATAAAACTATTAAACCAGCAACTAGGAGTTGGAGATTTAATACATCATTGCTGAAAGATCCTGAGTTTATCAGCTATTTTAAAAGAGAATGGTCCATTTATTTAGAGAACAACGATGTACCAGAAACTCCAGCATGTGTCCTTTGGGAGGCAGGTAAAGCAGTAATGCGAGGAAAAATAATTTCCTTCTCTTCCCATAAAAAAAAAGGAAGCTGCAAGAATCTCAGAATTAGAAGTTAGAATTAAATCACTAGAAGACGCCTACCAGGTCTCCCCGGAGGAACACATGCTGAATGATATAAGGAAATTCAAGCTCGAGTTAAACAAAATAATAGACCAAAAAACACAATTCTTAGTTCAAAGACTTCGTTTAGAAAACTTCGACCATGGTAACAAGTCTAGCAAGCTTCTAGCTAATCAGTTAAAAATAAACAAGGAAAAAGCAACAATCTCCTCCGTTAAAGACTCAGAAGGAAGTATCAGCCATGATCCTGACCAGATAAATAACATTTTTAGAAACTTCTACAGAACACTATATAAATCCCAAATAAACCCCACAGATGATGATATTAATCAATTTCTCAATGGCATCATTCTTCCAAAACTACAACAGGAAAATATTACGGTTTTAGATTCACCCCTCTCAATAAGTGAATTACATGACGCTCTGCAACATATGCCCAATAATAAAGCCCCAGGCCCAGATGGATATCCGGTCGAATTTTACAAAGAGTTCTGGACAATTCTGGCTCCCACTTTTTATAAAATGATACTAGAAATAAAAGAGAAACAGAAAATACCACCAAATATGAATTCAGCAAATATCACCGTATTATTAAAACCAGGTAAAGACCCGACACTTCCAGCTAGTTATCGGCCAATCTCATTAATAAATGTAGATCTTAAGATAATCAGCAAAGCACTCGCTGAAAGGATAGAAAAAATAACTCCTCTGATAATACATCCTGATCAAACTGGTTTTATTAAAGGTCGACATTCTTCTACTAACACACGCAGGCTGATTAATCTAATAGACTATGCTACTGTGGCAAGGCATGCAACTGAGGGCCCGGGCGGGCTTTGAACCCCAGACTCCCGGGTGAAAGTCATGCACGCTGACCATTCAGCCAAAGGGACATCCCTGTGGCCAAGTAGCCAGGGCACCTGATCAGTCGGAGGCATAGTGACAGGACCGGCAACTGCCACACTACCATTCATAATCTGGAATCCACTATCATCTCGTTAGATGCAGAAAAAGCCTTCGATCGTGTTAACTGGAAATTCCTGTTTGCAACATTAAATAAATTTGGTTTTGGTCCTTATTTCATAAACTGGATAAAAATACTTTATAACAACCCTAATGCATGTGTGAGGACCAATGACCAAACTTCTCCAAGTTTCTGTTTACAGCGAGGCACCAGGCAGGGCTGCCCGCTCTCCCCTTCACTTTTTGCCATTTTCATTGAACCACTAGCAGCCGCTATAAGACAGGACAGAGATATTAAAGGGATCCCCGGCAAAAATCTAGAACATAAAATAAGTCTTTATGCAGACGACGTACTGCTTTTCCTCCAGAACTCATCAACATCTCTCTCCCAGACAATCACATTGATCAATAAATTTTCAATGATATCTGAGTACTCTATTAACTGGACCAAGACTACAGCTTTATCTGTTAATTGTACTTTACAAAACATTCCTAACACCACAATACAGTCTGGTAATATCAGATATTTAGGAATAAATATTTCTCCACAACTTTCAGAGTTAAAGCAACCTTTACCGATCTTGCATTTCAGAAAGCACAGCAAGATTATTTGAATATAAACAGTCCCGCCTCACTCCTAAGACACACCCCCTTCATTCCCTCCACCTCCCAATGCAGAATCAAAGGTCTGACAGGCAGGTCCGTTGGACAATCCTAGAGGTGCACCCCACTTCAAGGATTGGTTGGAGTTTTCATTGAATATTTAGAGATTGGAATAATATTTTATTTTGATTAATGGTGGATCTGTCTTGTATTTTAGAGTTCCATTACCTCATTCATAGCATTTTACCCTGTTAGAAAAATAGTGTAAGAATGCAACATCGGTAAGGGTTGCTTTAATAAAGTTAAATTATGTCCAGCTATTAAAGTCAATAGAGGAAGATCTCACACGATGGAAGCACTTACCCATATCACTCATGGGGAGAGTTGCTACCATCAAAATGATGGTTCTACCTAAAATTAATTACCTGTTCTCAATGATACCCACCAAACCTTCCTCCAGTTGGTTTAAATCACTGGACTCTCACATTTCCAAATTTCTTTGGAAAAATAAGCCATCACGTATCAGTTTAAAAAACCTTACAACAGGTAAAAGACCGGGGAGGGTTGGACTCACCCAATTTCAATTATTATTTCCTAGCAAATAAGCTACAATTTATTTCCAAATGGCTGAAACCTACCCATCTAGATGAACCGTGGCTAGACACAGAACAAGCATTATGTGAGGATCTGGATGTCTCTGATTTGCCGTTCATCAGTTCAGCAGTCAGATCTCATAAATGCTTTAAAAGTATCAACATCTGCTCTACTCTGAAAGCATGGTGGGAATTCCTGAAATTAACCGAGTCTTCTATTATTCCATGTAAACTCACACCCATCTGGAATAACCTGGATATTTTACAAAACAAGAAAATGATTAATTTTGTGCATTGGAAGGATAAAGGAGTAAAACAATTACAACATATCATTGAAAATGGAAAATTCCTGTCATTTAATACACTTACCTTACAATACGGGATCAGTAGTACTAAATTCTTAGAATACCATCAACTTAAATCTATATTAAGCAAAAAATATACCTCTAACCAACTGATCTTGCAGACTCCGGTCAGGGTAGCAGAATTCCTGAATCTCTCTATCCCCAAACTACTGTCGAAAATATATAGATTATTATTAAAACTGGATGATTCAATTTCCCTTCCAACTTCAAAGTGGGAGGCTGACTTGTCAGTCCAGAACTCTTAACCAAAACACATGGACACAGATATGTTTAAACACGTTCCTAATGACTAAAAACTCAAATATACAGTTGATACAATTCAAGGTTTTACACAGAGTACATTACACAGGACAGAGGATGTTCAAGATGGGTCTGTCACCTTCAAATATTTGTTTACACTGCAATGAGAATACAACAGACAATTATCTTCACGCCTTGTGGTCTTGTCCACCTGTCCAGAGGTTTTGGCTTCAGGTATGTGATGACCTGTCAACGTGGCTCAGGTGTAACTTTCCTGCAAGCCCCACACTGTGTTTACTGGGGGACTTGGATGAGATCAACACGGTAACCAGCTATGCACATATGATACTTAGGGCCTGATTTACAAAGAATCCAAATTGCGAGTCTAATGTCTTTGCCTCGCAAAAAAAAATAGCGTGCGCTGTCATTTTAGCGTTCGCGGGTGATCTACAAAGATTACACGCGCAATCTGTAACAGGCGCAAACAGCAGGATTTAAATGAGGATTTAGCGAGCGCTCTCCCTGCGCCACGGAAAGTTCAGAAGAGCATGTGGTAAATGCAAAATGAAATTAATCCTGATAGAGAGATGTTAGTTTCAGAGATATAATGAGGCAAATAAAAAACAGAATATAAGATAAATATGAAGAGTTCATTTGCAAAAATAGACAAACGCCATTTAGAAAAAACGGAGTTAACTGCTTTTGCAAATAAACTCTTCATTTACTTTTTGAATATTTTCAGCAAATCAAGCTCACATGAAGTGGAGGGTTTTAATTATGTAAAATGGAGATAGGACGTTTGTACCCGACAGCAACAAAAGCAGTTAACTCCGTTTTTCCACAGTGGTGTTTGTCTGTTTTTGCAAATGAACTCTTCATAATAACTATAAATAAAAATAATGCAGCAGGTTTCCCTGTGGGTCGTAAGAAGAGGCCAGTTTAAGGACATGGATAAGGACACGCTGGTGAAGATGATCTGATATTACGCACAGACTGCGCGCTCTTTGGCACAATGCCAGGCGCGGGACCTGTGTAATTTTCCCCCACCCCATGCAAAACTCAGTAAAAAGTAGTATCAATAGTTTGTGCGTTACTAGTTATTTTCACTGAGTTTTTTGTGGGGTGGGGGGCAACTTCACGCAGGACAGCAACCTCAGAACAGCAGCAGTCGCTGCGGCGTGGAGGAGCAGGAGATGATTTTAATTTAAAAATATGCCATTGGCAAAAAGTAAAGAAAATAAAAAGACATAAATAAATAATCAGCTTTAACTACCATGATGCTGCAGCTGCAGATGTTCTGGTTCATGTCTAGAATAACTCGTGTTTAACAGTGATGTTGATTGTTATTTAATTAAATAATGAAAACTTGACGTGTCGCCTGAACACATCATGAAAAATGATTCTGACCCGATGTCTGCAGTCCTGTGTGCAGCATCTTTCAGCCATTATAGTTATAAATGCCAGTTATACCTGCTTTTCAGACGTGCTAAATTACACGCAATTTTTTGCGCCCGCTTTCCTTTGAACGGTTGATAGATCACATTGCGCGTGTTAAACTGAGGTTTTGCATAGTCTCGTCCCAATATTTTGCGCCTTCTGGCAGAAACGCCCAGTTTGCATATTCATCTGCAGCAGATGCGCAAAATGGACAGCGGCGCTATTTTGCCCCTTAATAGGCGCAAACCTCCTTTTGCCCTGCTTTGTAAATCAGCTCTGGCGGATTATTGCGTGTGTAATGGAGATAGCGCCTGTTTTAACAAGCGCAAACCTTTCGTAAATCGGGTCCTTACTGTATTATATATTGCAAAGAAAACTATCTTGGTAAACTGGAAATCCAAAAATAATCTGAGCATTAGCCAGTTTAGGAATTTCTTAGTAGACCATATCAGTATTGAGACGATGTCTGCCTCCTCTAAGAACCAGTTAGATGAATTCCACTCCCTCTGGTCCCCTGTGATTAGCTCCATCACTTAACGTTGGTGTAGGAGAGCCGCCTCGGCGATGTGGGGGTTGGGTGCTGGCGAGTGCTTGATGGCTATGGATCCCTGGCGGTTGACTTGGGGGGGTTGTGTCTGAGCTGCCTCGCCGCTGGGGCAGGGCTGTATCCAGCCTGATGGGGGGCATGGGGGTCAGCGGTTGGGGCTGCTCTGCGGCGGTGGGCGGGTCGCTGGTGGGGCCCTGGCTGGTTGCTGTCGGCCGGCGCCGGGTGGCCGGGGCGGGACGTGCCTCCTCTGGTTTTGGCCGGTCCTCACGACCTGGTGACGTCTAGTCACTGCGCCGGGGGCCGGGGCGCCTCTGCTGTGTGCGTGCGGGTGTGTGTGCCGGTGGGGGTGTGTGTGTGGTGGGGCTGGGGGGTGTATCGTTGTCGTGTCTGTGTCGGGATGTGGACATCCGGGATGTTGGTGTCGCGGGAGCGGCTATGTGGGGGGTGTGGATTTCCCCTGTGCTTGCCCTGCGTGTGGGGCTCTGGGGGTCGCGGACGGAGCTGCGCTTTCAACCGGGGTGCTTGGTTTTCGGCGGACCCGTAGTCGTGTCGTGTCGTGTCGTATCGATGTTGGGGTGTCTGGCATGGATGTCGGGGTGTGGGGTTTTGTCCATATCGTTCAGCTCTAGTGTGTGGAGGTGGGGGGTTGCGGGGTGGCCGGGTCTTTTCCACGCCGGGTGCCTGTCCTGCCCGGCCGCTGTGTCAAGGACTGTTCAACAGAATAAAGCAATCAGATTTCCATTCTGCTTGCTTCGATGCTGGACAGGACAAGTAAAAAAAAAAAAAAAAAAAAAAAAAAAAAAATGAAACTACCTTTATTGAGGTTGGAAATGAACAGTTTTACATTTTATATTTATATTTTAGTTCATATTGTGTTACACCATCACCAGAGATATTAACAGACTGGGAAAATAAAAAGGGTGCAGAATAGATGCAAGAAGCTGTCACGAATGGTAAGAATATAATACACAATAGAAAGCATATGTTATCTATTTAGCTTATATATATATATAAATATATATATATATATATATATATATATATATATATATATATATATATGTGTGTGTGTGTGTGTGTGTAGGGATGTGCACAACTAATCGCTTAATCAATTTGTCGAAACGGTGCAAAAGTCGACGTCTATTTTTAAAAGTGGTTTGTTATGAATTCTGTTTCATTGAACAGACACATGCTGCTGTAAAGACCCCTCTCAGTCACGTGACTCTATTCGGGCCAGTCATGCTAGGTGGCTAAAAGCTAGCCTGGACCACTGCAGCACTCAGTGGTGACTGTAAACTTGCTGTGAGCTGTGTCAGTAATGACGGTTCTGCATGACTTTATACTTATTAAGCCAGTTCAGCTTTTATGTTTCCAGCTCAGAAAGCCATATTTTCATAAATTTGCACTTGTTGGTGCTCAAGCCCATTACGATTTTTCCAAATCCTGGTTTACAAACCTCCAAAACTGCCACCAGACGGAGATGTTGCTGCCTGATCAGCTTAGCATGACATTTACAACCTCATCCATCGACAGTCGCACTTCACAGAAGCAGAAATAAAAGATTACAAGTTGTTAGAAGCTTCTAAATATCTGGTGCAGGACGGTATCAGACCTTCAGCTGTGGAAAGTTTCCCAGACAAAGTGTTTCCTCTTCATGTCAGAGATGAAAAGAGCAGACCAGATAACGTTAACAGCATGTAAACATTATGGACGTCTCCACATCATATTTATGAGTTAACGTTATAATAGCTGAGAGAAACCGCTGCTGTTTTATGACGGTTTAGTTTATTGACACCTCAAAGGAAAATAAACGTCCGTAAGTTTTCTTAACACTGAGAACTGAAAACTCCCGTTAGCTTGTTGTCTTCTTGCAAACGTTTCCAGATCTTCCTTTGGCCTTCTTTTATCTGGATCGGAGACAAACATGAAGCTGGATGGGACATAAGCTGGGGACAACGGGGTGTCTCATGTTTACCTGAAGGAAGACAGAATAATCCTCCATCACACATCTGTTTGTCTGTTTGAATAACTGACAGACGTGAAGCATCTGGTCACAAAAACATTAAAACAACTGCAGTTTGCTGCATTTTAGGTGCATCGTCATTAATTTTATGTAGATAAATATAATCAAACTTAGACCAGCTCACCAAAAACAGAATCAGCAGGAAACTCACCACCGACAACAGTGCTGCTATCGGCTGCTACAGCCCAGATCTCCCATGCTTTCCAGTTAAATTTATCACGTTTATGGCAGCATCAAGCATTTAACTGGTCGATCAGGGTCAGCAGGCAGCCTGGAAAATTAAATCCCATCCTGGAATGTGGATCGGCACATCCAAAGGCAAAACACGAAGGTACCAGTATTTTTTATCGAGTTAAAATGCTGCTGCAGCAGCTGAGCCCGCAGCAGTAAACCTGCTGTGTTGATGTTTCTGCTGCCCACGTACGTCGCCGATGTGACTGTCACGTGATCAGCAACCACATGTGAGAAGGGTGTATACAGCACTGATCTAACAACAGCGGGGCCCCTTTAAGAAGGAGTGATGACCTGCAGCACTTTTTCCAATCAGATGGCACGCTGCACTGTGAATGGCCGCGAGTCAGAGTGGGGGAAGGGGGGCGGCAGCAGTGGGACGGAAGAGACGTGGCAGCAGAGAGAGAGGCTGTGGAAACTGTTTAGCGTGAATGTTTTAGCTGCAGCTTCACCAGTAAACTCCACACGGCTCTTCTAGCAGCAGCAGAGTCCGTGTCTGCTTCACTACTGCAGGTAAAGTGGAGAGAGTTACCCGGAGCGTCACCTCACCTCTGCCGCGCCGATTTAACAGCTGTTTATGTCGGAGCTTTCACCGTGGAGACCAGACAGAGCAGCACAGTTACTAAGCATCATAGAAATGTTGCTTCTGGAGCAAAAACACCAGACTGGAAGATGAGGAACAGAACTGGTTTTGTTGCTACTTAATGCTCCTGTGGGGCGATGTTTACTCCATGTAGCATTATGCTAAGTAAACACCAGTGCTGCTAGCAGCCGCCACCTGAGCGCAGACAGTCCAGTTCAGTCCCAGTCCAATCCCAGTCCAGTTCGGTCCCAGTTCAGTCCAGTTCAGTCCCAGTTCAGTCCAGTTCAGTCCCAGTTCAGTCCCAGTTCAGTCGACAGTCCAGTCCCAGTTCGGTCCAGTTCAGTGCCAGTCCAGTCCCAGTTCAATCCCAGTTCAGTCCCAGTCCAGCCCCAGTTCAGTCCCAGTTCAGTCCCAGTTAAGTCCCAGCTCAGTCCAGTTCAGACCCTGTCCAGTTTGGTCCCAGTTCAGTCTAGTTCAGTCCAGTTTAGTCCCAGCTCAGTCCACTTCAGTCCAGTTCAGTCCCAGCTCAGTCCAGTTCAGTCCCAGTTAAGTCCCAGCTCAGTCCAGTTCAGACCCAGTCCAGTTTGGTCCCAGTTCAGTCCAGTTCAGTCCCAGTTCGGTCCCAGACCAGTTCCATGACCTGGTCCATGTGGACCTCCTGATGTGACCTGGTCCACGGTGACCTCCTGACACCAGGACCAGGTCTCGTCCTCCCTCCTCAGTCACACGGTGTGATGGCTGGAAAGCATCAGTACAGGATCTGGGTGCTGGACCGGCCTCCCAGCTTCGCTTTGCATCATCTTGATCTTCTAAAACGTTCTAGCTTGTTAATCATAGAGCCGCGTAGCTGCTGATTCCTGGTGAGTCAGAGGGAAACCAACCCGGTGACGTCAGAGCTTAGATAACTGCAAGATGGCGGCGCTCTTGTCCTTAAAACATAAAACTTTGCTACGTTTTCTTTTGTATGCTTCTATTTTCACGTTTGGTATATAATTATTGATAAGACCAGGACTCAGTCTAGTAAATAAAGTTAGGTTGGTTGACCGTTTCATTTCTTTATCGTTTTGGGGAAATGAAACAAAATTGATAGGGATATTAAAGTAAAAATAAATACACTAAAAATTGTTGTTACTCTGTAACAACTCGTGTGAATGCTGATATGCTGAAGATGCTGAACTGAAATGCTTTAAGAAGTTGAAGAAGTTGAACTGGAATGCTGAATTTGGTTGAAGATGGATTAAACAGTTGAATAATGGCTGGATTTGGCTTAGCCTTACAGAAAAACCACATCATTTCACATGTGGGCTTTTTTTATCACATGTTCATATACATGAACATGTGGACCACATGTGAGTCACACATTTTTCACATGTGGATCACACTAAAATATTCCAAAACCACACGTGCTCCACATATCCGTGCACATGTGGAGAATGTGTTCGTGCACATGTGCTCCACATGTTCGTGCACATATGCTCCACACGTTCGTGCACATGTGCTCCACATGTTCGGGCACATGTGCTCCACATGTTCGTGCACATGTGGAGCACGTGTTCGTGCATATTTGCTCCACATGTTCTTGCACATGTGACCACATTTGGCTCATGTGACAACATGAACCACATGTGGATCACATGTGGATCACATGTACGTGACCATGTGGACCACATGTAAGTCACACATTTTTCACATGTGGATCACACTGAAAAATTTCAAAACCACACGTGCTCCACATGTTCGTGCACGTGTGCTCCACATGTTCGTGCACATATGGAGCACGTGTTCGTGCACATGTGCTCAACATGTTTGTGCACATGTGGAGAACGTGTTCATGCACATGTGCCCCCTATATTCGTGCACATGTGCTTCACATGTTCGTGCACGTGCTCCACATGTTCGTGCACATGTGCTCCACATGTTCGTGCACACGTGGAGCATGTGTTCGTGCACATGTGCTTCACATTTTCGTGCACGTGCTCCACATGTTAATGCACATGTGGAGCACATGTTTTTTCTGTAGTCAAAAATGGCTTTAAATGCAGAAAATGCTTTGAAATAATGTGTCATGAGCTTTAGATAGGAGAGTCATTCCATGTGAATAGGTAAAATTGGACCTGGGAATTTTCACATTTTTTACCCAAATGTTTTGTTTCTGTTTCTATCCCATATCATTAAGGATATATTAAACTATCAGAAAAACATATTTTCCCATCTCAGGCATTAGTTTTCTTTTAGTATTGATGATTTTTTTCAAGATGTGGTCACTATAATTCCTCAACCCCGTTATGGACAATTTGAAAGCTCTCTGAATATTATCATAAAATCAGTTTAGAAAGAAATCAGCATGTTCACATGAATTAGATGTCCCTCATACTAATTCAACCGTTTTGAATAGAAAAATGAAATAAAATAACACATTTTTGCTCTCTTATATCCTGAAATGTGACGAATTGGTGAAAGCACTCTTGTAATTTTTCAACAAAGATTTAGTTTAACTTGAGGGTTGTAATCAAAATCAATTTCATATGATAGTTCTCAATATTTAAGACAAAGGTCAATTGAAATTGTATTATTTTTTACACATTTAAAAAAAAATAATGCATGAAAATGTAGGCGTGACGGGGGTTGAAGATGGTAACGGGGTTGAAGGGACAAATACAATTTCATATATTTAGTTATTTACTTCATTATATAGGGCTTTCTGTTGGCATCATATTTAATTTTGTTTTGCTTTTGAACTGAGCTTTATTGATTTAAAGTATAAAAAACAACAGAATATTAACAGCAAAACAATGATAATGTAACATAATTTGAAGTTTATAGTATGTGTGCACAGACTTGGAGAAGGTGTTTGATCATGTCCCCCATGGGCACCTGTGCTCCAGGAGTACCGGACTCACTTGTTCGAGCTGTCCGGTCCCTGTATGATCGGTGCCAGAGCTTGGTCCGCATTTCCGGCTGTAGGTCGGATCCATTCCCGGTGAGGGTTGGACTGCACCAAGGCTGCCCTTTGTCACCGATCCTGTTCAGAACCTTTATGGACAGGATTTCTAGGCACAACCAAAATGTTGAAGGGATCCGGTTTGGTGGTCTCAGGATCGGGTCTCTGCTGTTTGCAGATGATGTGGTTCTGTTGGCTTCATTGGGCCGTGATCGCCAACTCCCGCTGGACAGTCAAGTGTGAAGAGGCTGGGATGAAAATCAGCACCTCCAAATCCGAGACCATGGTCCTCACCCGGAAGAGGGGGAGTGTCCTTTCCGGGTCGGGGTGAGGTCCTGCCCCAGGTGGAGGGAGTTCAAGTATCTGTGGTCTTGTTCAGGAGTGAGGGGAAGGATGGAGCGGGAGATGGACAGACGGATCGGTGCGGCGTCTGCAGTGATGAAGACTCTGCATCGGTCCATCATGGTGAAGAAAAAGCTAAGCCAGAAGGAGAAACTTTGGATTTACCGTCCATCTATGTTCCTACCCTCACCTATGGCCATGAGTTGTGGGTCATGACCAAAAGAACGAGATTGCGGGTACAAGCGGCTGAAATGAGTTTCCTCCGCAGGGGGGCCGGGCTCTCCCTTAGAGATAGGGGGAGGAGCTCGGTCATCCGGGAGGGGCTCAAAGTAGAGCCGCTGCTCCTCCGTATAGAGAGGAGCCAGATGAGGAGGCTCGGGCATCTGGTCAGGATGCCTTCTTGGTGAGGTGTTCCAGGCACGTCCCACCGGGACCAGACCCCGGGGGAGAACCAGGACACGCTGGAGGACACGTTTCTCAGCTGGCCTGGGAACGCCTCAGGATACCTGGATGAGCTGGTCGATGTGGCCGAGGTGAGGGAAGTCTGGGCTTCCCTGCTTAGGCAGCTGCCCCCGCGACCTGATCCCGGATAAGCAACAAGGAAATGGAAGGATGGATTCACTCAGTTCTTGAATTGCTTTCTTATTCCCTGCCTCTACATTATTTTTCCTTCTCTGACACTCACTCTGCAGGTATCGCTCTCTTCTTTCAGGGCCAGCTAGATGAACGTGTAAATGCGTCACAGACTTTTCAACGCCTCTTGGAGGCACGTTGGCCATTGACTTGTTACACTATTGAGATCCCCGAGGGGAAATTAGGGCTCTGCATTTCACCCATCTCTGTATTGTAAGTATCAGAGAGCAGTGGGCTGCTACTTAAAGCACCCAGGGAGCAGTTGGGGGGTTAAGGACCTTGCTCAGGGTTCCACAGTGGTTCACCTAGGAGTCGTGTCGGGGACTTAAACCCGGGTCCTCCGCGTCAAAGCCCACGACGCTACCACTAGGCTACCCACTCCCCTATGTAAACAAATTTAAACAAATTTAAATTAAATTTAAATTAAATTGAAATCAAATTTAAATTTAAACAAACAAATTTACACAAATGTAAACCTGATGCCCAATTTGAGTTTGGTCTGAACGCACCATTACCATTCCTGAAACTTCCTCTGCCTTTCTGCTGCTGTTGTTGGTACCATGTTCCTCACAGCTTTACATGGAACATAAATCGCATTCAGCATGCTTGTAATATTAAAATGTTGGTTGAATATAATAATAATCAATTTAAACAATTGGATAACTTAACAGCCAAATTATTATAAACTCAACCCCATCACACTTTCACAACCCCGTTACAATCAAACACTTAACGGGGTTGAGTGTGACAGGGTTGAGATTTTTGCACAAAATGATCGCTTCTCAATGTAGTGAATACAAGAAAGAGAGCACATGGCAGGCATGAAATTCAGAACTTGCATACTTCTTTAAAATAAAAAGTTTTTACGTGAGTAGTAGTTTTATATCTTTTTTTCATGTTACGGTGTTGAGTCATTTAGTTTGACGACTGCAATATGACAACATAAATGACCAAATTAGAGGAAAATATGGGAACAACTTGTCTATTTCTGTGGTCCAGTTGTCCAAAAGACATCAATGTTGTCATATCCTGATGTATATGCAGTTGTGGATCATACCATTCTATTTATGGGGGGTGAGATCATTTGTGTAACGGGGTTGAGTGGTTGTTCAGGGACGGTGGGAATGTTATTTCAAATTAATATTTAACAATTCATTTTGGATGAAAAAAACATTACCAGCAAAAGAGCATAAGTAGATGTTAAGATTGATATAAAAATTCACTGACTTTTTAAATAGTTTTATTTGGTATTTTCCAAGTAAAGTTTCATCATGGTCATGAGGGACATGACAAAACAGGGGGTCAAATGAAATAACTGCATTTTTTTAATATAAAACAGAGAGAATTTAATTCATTTTTTTATATTGTATGAAAGGGTACATATGAATGCATATGTAAAGTTGTTTAAATATAAAGTTTGGTGACCCAATAGATAAAATACACCTTAAGAGGTGAGAGGGACTCAAAATGTGCCATTTCTGTGGAATGACTCAGGAATGGATGGCTGAAGAGACCTTATGGAAGCCTGAGCTAAAATCATTTTAAAGTTGAGGACAGTATTAAAAGTACTTTAACCTCATAACTGCATTGAAAACAGCCTGAACACAGCTGAATCCATCCAGTTCATTACATGTATGCTGACTTTGTCTGTGATCTACAATCTGTTCATCAACATGACTGGTAAAACTGGAATGGACAACTGACAGATGTGGACAAAACAGACAGGAGTACAAGACTGAGGAGGAGAGGAGAGGGATTGAGAAAAGATCTCATACATTTCTGGTGTTGAGGACATACTAGGAGAAAGGATACAGGGACAGAGGGACAGTCATGATGACTTCAGTGGTTTTGATCATGCATTGGTTTATAGTATAAGAATTAGGTCAAAGGTGAACCTGCTTCCACAGCTGGGAGAACTAACTAGGTCGTCATGAAAATGGAGCCTGTCTGTGTGTGCAAAATGGCAGATACACAGAGAGAAAATGGATCAGAGATGCACTGAAACAGTCTGAAGACAGCTTAATCAGAGTTGAATTGATTGTGAGGGCAGAGGAAGAAAGGAGCAATGAGATTAGCAGGAAGGACAGATGAGAGGAGGAATGTGGGAGAGATGAGGGAGGAGGAAGGAAAGAAGGACAGGAGGCTAGGAAGGAGGAAGGACAGATGAGAGGAGGAATGTGGGAGAGATGAGGAAGGAGGAAGGAAAGAAGGACAGGAGGCTAGGAAGGAGGAAGGACAGATGAGAGGAGGAATGTGGGAGAGATGAGGAAGGAGGAAGGAAGGAAGGACAGGAGGCTAGGAAGGAGGAAGGACAGATGAGAGGAGGAATGTGGGAGAGATGAGGAAGGAGGAAGGAAGGACAGGAGGCTAGGAAGGAGGAAGGACAGATGAGAGGAGGAATGTGGGAGAGATGAGGAAGGAAGGAAGGACAGGAGACTAGGAGAGGAGGAAGGACAGATGAGAGGAGGAATGTGGGAGAGGTGAAGGAGGAGGAAGGACAGGAGACTAGGAGAGGAGGAAGGACAGATGAGAGGAGGAATGTGGGAGAGGTGAAGGAGGAGGAAGGACAGGAGACTAGGAGAGGAGGAAGGACAGATGAGAGGGGAATGTGGGAGAGATGAGGGAGGAGGACGGAAGGACAGATGAGGGGGGAATGTGGGAGAGATGAAGGAGGAGGAAGGAAGGACAGGAGACTAGGAGAGGAGGAAGGACAGATGAGAGGAGGAATGCGGGAGAGGTGAGGGAGGGAGGAAGGAAGGAAGGACAGGAGACTAGGAGAGGAGGAAGGACAGATGAGAGGAGGAATGTGGGAGAGATGAGGGAGGAGGACGGAAGGACAGATGAGGGAGGAATGTGGGAGAGATGAAGGAGGAGGAAGGAAGGACAGATGAGGGAGGAATGTGGGAGAGATGAAGGAGGAGGAAGGAAGGACAGGAGACTAGGAGAGGAGGAAGGACAGATGAGAGGAGGAATGCGGGAGAGGTGAGGGAGGAGGAAGGAAGGAAGGACAGGAGACTAGGAGAGGAGGAAGGACAGATGAGAGGAGGAATGTGGGAGAGATGAGGGAGGAGGACGGAAGGACAGATGAGGGAGGAATGTGGGAGAGATGAAGGAGGAGGAAGGAAGGACAGGAGACAGGAGAGGAGGAAGGACAGAGAGAGGAGGAAGCGGGAGAGGTGAGGGAGGAGGAAGGAAGGAAGGACAGGAGACTAGGAGAGGAGGAAGGACAGATGAGAGGAGGAATGTGGGAGAGATGAGGGAGGAGGAATGAAGGACAGAGAGGAGGGACAGGGAGAGATGAAGGAGAGAGAGAGAAGGAGAGGAGGAAGGACAGATGAGGGGGGAATGTGGGAGAGATGAGGGAGGAGGAATGAAGGACAGATGAGGGGGGATGTGGGAGAGATGAAGGAGGAGGAAGGAAGGATGGACAGGAGACTAGGAGAGGAGGAAGGACAGATGAGGGGGAATGTGGGAGAGATGAGGGAGGAGGAATGAAGGACAGATGAGGGGGGATGTGGGAGAGATGAAGGAGGAGGAAGGAAGGATGGACAGGAGACTAGGAGAGGAGGAAGGACAGATGAGGGGGGAATGTGGGAGAGATGAGGGAGGAGGAATGAAGGACAGATGAGGGGGGATGTGGGAGAGATGAAGGAGGAGGAAGGAAGGATGGACAGGAGACTAGAGAGAGGAAGAAGGACAGATGAGAGGAGGAAGGAGAGAAGGAGAGATGAGAAGAGGTAGAGGAAGCACACACAGGTGTATATATTTGAAGAGAGCCACCGTTCTGGTGTTGAGGACATACTAAGAGACAGAATGTGGACAGATGGACAGTATTAATGACTGCAGTGGATTTGAAGCTTCAGTTCGATCATACATTGGTTTATAGCAGCGTTTCTCAATCCTGGTCCTCAGGGACCCCTGGCCTGCATGTATTCCAGGTTTCCAACTCCACCACGCCTGACCTGCTCATCAGGTGCACGCCTGCTGCGAGCACAGACCTCCACCAGCAGCCCATGTCCCCTCATATTGTGATTCACACCTAAACCTTTATTGCTACGTTTCTTTTCTTGAATTTTGTTTCTGTTTATTATGTTTAAACTGGAAAGTTCACAGGTTCATAATGTACCTGGCACATTCTAGAACTCATTGAGATCCTGTCTTGTAATTTTTCACCAAACACAGTAATTTGTATGGAGTTATATGGAAAACTTCCAAAATTCCCTCAAAATCCTTCAAAACATTGCTGGATCCAGAAGGTGATCCGGATCACCACCAAAATGTAATGGGTTCGTCCTTGGGCTGAGTCACACGGCTGGTGAAGATTTCAGGTCAATCCATTCAGAAATGTTTCTGTAAAGTTGCTGACAGACAGACAGACAGACCAACACTATCAAAAACATGACCTCCTTGGAGGAGGTAATATTGAAGCCGTGCATATTATTTACTGTTCACTCATACTTCCTGGGGACTGACAGCTGAAACAACTCTGAATGTAATAGTTCTTCTACAAAGACATGCCATACAGGTTATTGTATGGCCCTGATTTACAAAGAATCCACATAAAGACCGTCAGGTTAACTGGTCACTCTAAATTGTCCCTAGGAATGAATGTAAGTGTGAATGGTTGTCTGTCTCTCTGTGTTGACTGGCGACCTGTCCAGGGTGTACCCCATAGACATTTAATACGTAAACACCCCATTGGATGCTGCTGGCCGCTAGGCTGACAAGCAGGATTTAGCTGCTGTTGCTGCCATGGAAAGTTCAGAAGAGCATGTGGTAAACGCAAAATGAAATTCAAACTGATAGAGAGATGTTAGTTCCAGAGATGTAATATGAGGCAAATAAAAAACAGAATATAAGATGAATATAATAACTATAAATAAAAACAATGCAGCAGGTTTCTCTGTGGGTCGTAAGAAGAGGCCAGTTTAAGGACGTGGATGAGGAGACGCTGGTGAACATGGTCTGATATTACGCAGACAGTGCGCTCTGTTTGGTACAATGGCAGGTACTGGACCTGCGTAATTCCCCCCACCTCACGCAAAACTCAGTAAAAATAGTATCAATAGTTTGTGCAACGTCACTGGTTATTCTTACTGAGTTTTCTGTGGGGAGGGGGCCAACTTCACGCAGGAAAGCAACCTCAGAGCAGCAGCAGCCGTCGCTGTGGTCTGGACAGGAATAGCGCACAGGGGTTGATCTAAATTTGGTAAAAAAAAAAGAAAATAAAATAAAAGACATAATTCATGTCAGCTTTAACCAGCATGATGCTGCAGCTGCAGATGTTCTGATTCATGTCTAGAATAACTCGTGATAAACATTGATGTTGATTGTTATTTCATTTAACAATGAAAACTTGACGTGTCGCCTGCACACCTCATAGAAATGATTCTGAGCCGATGCTGCATGTCTGCAGTCCTGCAGCATCTTCCAGCATCAGTGCATAAAGCTGCCAGGAACAGCTGCTTTTCAGACATGATAAATTACACGCAGTTCTTTGCGCCCGCTTTCCGTTTCACCGTTGATGAATCACATTAAGCTGAGTTGTTTGCATCGTCTTCCCATTATTTTGTGCGTTCTGGCAGAAACGCCCTGATTGCATATTCATCTACAGCAGAATGGATAGCGGGGCTATTTTACCCGGTAACAGATACTAACCTCCTTTTGCCCTGTTAGTAAATCAGCTCTGGTGGATTATTGCGCGTGTACTGAAGATAGCGTTCGTTTAGCACGCGCAGACCTTTTGTAAATCAGGGCCCAAGCATAACTTCAGAGATATCTGATGAGAATCTCCCGTTCCATCTCATCATGATGAGAATCTCTCATTCCACCTCATCAGGATGTGAATCTCCCGTTCCACCTCATCACGATGAGAATCTCTCGTTCCATCTCATCACAATGAGAATCTCCTGTTTCATCTCATCACAATGAGAATCTCCTGTTCCATCTCATCATGATGAGAATCTACCGTTCCACCTCATCACGATAAGAATTTCTCGTTCCACCTCATCACGATGAGAATCTCTCCTTCCGCCTCATCATGATGAGAATCTCCTGTTCAACCTTATCAGGAGTAGTATCTCTTGTTCAACCTCATCACGATGAGAATCTCTCGTTCCACCTCATCACGATGAGAATCTCCCGTTCAACATCATCATGATGGGAATCTCCCGTTCCACCTCATCACGATGAGAATCTCTTGTTCCACCTCATCACGATGAGAATCTCTCCTTCCGCCTCATCATGATGAGAATATCTCGTTCCACCTCATCACGATGGGAATCTCCCGTTCCACCTCATCACGATGAGAATCTCTCATTCCACCTCATCACGATGAGAATCTCTCATTCCACCTCATCACGATGAGAATCTCCTGTTCCACCTCATCACGATGAGAATCTCCCGTTCCACCTCATCACGATGAGAATCTCTTGTTCCACCTCATCACGATGAGAATCTCCCGTTCCACCTCATCACGATGAGAATCTCTCATTCCACCTCATCACGATGAGAATCTCTCATTCCACCTCATCACGATGAGAATCTCCCGTTCCACCTCATCACGGGAGTTTGGCAGAGTCTGAATGTCATTAAGTCAGGAGTTCCTCCTCATCTCAAAGCTGCTCTGTTGTTTTGACATCTGGTGACTACGGAGAACATTGGAGTCCAGTGAACTCATGGTCATGCTCCAGAAAGCAGGTGGAGATGATGTCATCTTTATGAGATCATCATCCTGCTGGAAGCAGCATCAGAGGATGCTCCTCTGTGGTCATAAAGGGATGGACATGGTCAGCAACAATACTCAGATAGGCTGTAATGGTTAAACCGCCACGTTGGTACTAAGGGGCCCAAAGTGGGTAAAGAACCCCCTCCCCCACCATTCCACCAGCCGAAGCCTGAAGTCTTGATCCAAGGCAGGATGGATCCATGCATCATGATGTTTCCAGCAGATTCTGAGCCGAGCATCTGAATGTGGAGCTGAAATGGAGACTCATCAGACCAGCAACGTTTCTCCATCTTCTATTGTCCAGTTCTGGTGAGTCTGTGTGAATTGTAGCCTCAGTTTCCTGTTCTTAGCTGACAGGAGTGGCACCTGATCTGGTCTTATGCTGCTGGAGCCCATCTGCTTCCAGGTTGGACGTGTTTTGTGTTCAGAGATGCAATTCTGCATACCTTGATTGGAACTAGTGGTTACTTTAGTTCCTATGGCCCAGTTTGAACGTCAATAAGTCATTTTAACATTGTCTACATGCATAACTGCACAGAGTTGCTTCCATGTAATTGGCTGATTAAGGTACATAAAGCTACATGTCCGTTAGTATGAGCCTAGACCCAAATCAACCCCTGCTGACTAACAAATTTCTAATCTGATGATTGGACAAAAGGCATTCACAGGAAATTACAAGAACACATATCAATAATCCGAGAATCAGTGGTATTCCACAATATTTCATTGCAGAAATGTGACTGGGAGGATAAGTGAGTTTTCAAATACAAGCACTGAATCCAAATTTGCTTATTATCCTCCTAATGAAAGCAAAAAACCAATGCTGACATCTCCATCTATCTGTGTGCATCTTCATGTCTCCAGTGTGAAAATCCAATCAGCAGCCATACTCCCTCTGACCTGGGAGAAAATAATTCATCACACTGGCCAAATAATAACAACCCGTCATTCCAACCCCCCCCCCCCCCCCCCCCCCCCCACACACACACACACACACACACACACACACACACACACACACACCCCCACACACACACACACACTCATGACTGCAGTCAGACTGCTGAAGACGGCTTTTCCAACAGAATATCCAATATGAGAGAAATGAAGCTGCATCACAGGTGGATGTACAGCAGGGAAAAATAGTATTGAACATGTCAACATTTTTCTCAGAAAATCTATTTCCAGTAGAGCTATTGACATGAAATTTTCACCAGATGTCAGCAACAACCCAGGCACATGCAAAGAAATCCTAACATTTATATCCATAAATGAAGTTATGTGTTATATAGTGAAATGACAGGGAATAAGTATTGAACACATGAAGAAACGGAGACAAAAAGATCTGAAAGCCAAGAAAGCAGCTGGAGTCTGTCAGTATTTAGAAAGTAATCCTGTCCCCTATCAGAGCAAAGTAATATCAGCTGCTTTAGTCCTGATTGATGCCTTTAAAAAGATTTCTCATCACCAAGGTGTCAGACAAGAAGCATTGCATGATGGGTAAAAGCAAAGAGCTGTCTAAAGACCTATGCAGCCTTATTATTGCAAACACACTGAAGGCATTGGTTCCAGGTGCATTTGTAAACTTGTGAAAGTTCCAGTAAGCACCATTGGGACCATCATCCGGAAGTGGAAAGAACACGGCATGGTCATAAAGCGGCCACGGCCAGGTGCACCTCACAAGATTTCAGACAGAGGAGTCAGAACAATCATCAGAAAGGTTCTCCAACAGCCCAGGACCACTCGTGGAGAGCTTCAGAAAGACCTGGAACCAGCAGCTACAGTTGTTTCAGAGAAAACAAGAAGGAACGCACTCAACCACCATGGCCTTCATGCACGCACACCACGCAAGACTCCATTTCTGAAGAAGAAGCAGGTTTATGCTGGTTTGAAGTTTGGAACACAACATCTGGACAAACCCATGACATTCTGGAAAACATAGTCTGGTCAGATGAGACCAGAACTGAACTCTGCAGATGTCATAAGACACAACATGTTTGGAGGAGAAATGGCACCAAAAACACCATAGCAACAGTGAAGTTTGGAGGTGGGAACATCATGGTGGGGGCTGTTTTTCAGCATGTGGTACTGGCAGACTTCATATGATTGAAGGAAGAATGAATGGAGGAAAGTAGAGAGACATTCTGGACCAGAATCTGCTGCATCTGCAGCTGCTGAAGATGAAAAGAGGCTGGATCTTTCAGCAAGACGACCATCCCACCACACAGCCAAGAAACACTCACCTGCTTTAAGAAAAAGAAGATAAAGCTGCTAGAACGGACCAGTCAATCACCCGACCCGAAAGAACTGAAGATCCGAGTTCACAGAAGAGACCCAGAACCTTGAAGATTTGAAGAAAGTTTACGTGGAAGAATGGACCAAAATCCCACCTGAGCAACGTATTCCACTAGTTTCTCCATACAGGAGCCGTCTGGAGGCTGGAACCACCAACAAAGGTTTTTACAAAGGTGTAGTAAATAAATTTCAGTAAGCGTATTCAATACTTATTCCCTGTGTCATTTCACTATATTACACATAACTCCATTTATGGACATAAATGTTAGGATTTCTTTGTATGTGTGCATTATTTGGGTTGTTGTCGACATCTGGTGAAAATTTCATGTCAATAGCTCTACTAGAAATATATTTCTGAGAATAATATTGACGTGTTCAATACTTTTCAATACTTTATTTCCCCGCTGTACGTGCAGATGACATGCTTGTCCCACGTCAGTACAAAGAGCATATGAACATGCACACATCTGCCCTCGGGACTACTTTTTAATCAAACCATGATAACAGGAGGGAGCCCCCCCCCCCACTACCTTTTTGTTCTTTTTGCTCCACCTCAGCCGATATCTTATCCCTCCATCTTCCTTTAAGCTCTAATCTCTCACACTAACACTCTTTCATGCGCACTGTAATTATCGGCCTTTCTTTTACGCTGCTCCACATAATTACACTGTCAATTTGTGACGCAAAGATTTACTGCCGCGGCTTTATTAAGAAGCCTTTTCTTCTTTCTCTTCACTCTACATACTGCAAAGACAACAATGGCTGCACAGAGCAAACAGCCCAAACTTTAGTCGCTGTTAAATTATTATTCATAGGATTTACAATGGGGCGTCTGCAGAGAGCTCAGCGAGTGCCAGTGTGTGTCTTAATGGTATTGTGTGACACAACATCGTATTGTTAGCAGAAACTAATGCTTTCCACCTCCTGCTCTGTCGTATTTAGTCAGACACAATGGAGTTCAGACAATGACGTGTTTGTATAATTGATTATGCACACGCAGATATGATGGGAGACGGACACAAACGCACACCTGGCAGCACTTGAATTGAGACAAGTAGACAGGGTTGTATGTTCTGGCAAGGACACGAACACAGTTGGATAACACATGCGATTATACACATGCACATTACATCTGCAAATGAGCTGGCTGAGTGCATACAGAGAGGACTGAAAAATATGTACAGGCAAAGAGACGGAAACATGAAGGAGCTTTGTCTTTGTTCAAGTGGTACTTGTGTTTTGGGAGTTCTCCTTGAGATAGGGACATGAAAGTGTTTAACCTCCAGTAACCTCAGTGTCTTCACCCTGCTGTTGCCGGTAGGCAGCTGAAAACATCCATCCTGCACTGGTGCACTGCAGTTAGAGCTGAACCTAACAGATTAAATAAGTAAAACAAAGAATTAAAGTCAGATATTACACTCACCGCCCACTTTATTAGCTTCATCTGTTCAATGAATCATCTGATCAGCCAATCACATGGCAACAACTAAACACATTCAGTCATGTAGACAGGAAGGAAAACTTGAAGAAGTTTAATCTGAGAATCAGAATGAGGAAGAAAGGAGATTTATGTGAGGGAATGTGGCATGGTTGTTGGTCTAAGTATTTACTGGGATTTTCTCATGCATCATCACCGACTGATTTCTGGAACACGGCCATGAGATAACTGTACGCCAATGGCCTCCAGATCTCAGTCCCAAACGGCAACTTTGGGATGAGGGGGAACGGGAGATTCTCATCATTATGTGGTGGAATTGGAGATTCTCATCCTAATGAGGTGGAACGGGATTCTCATTGTGATGTGTTAGAATGGGAGATTCTCATCATTATGTGGTGGAATGGGAGATTCTCATCCTGATGAGGGGGAACAGGAGATTCTCAGCATTATGTGGTGGAATTGGAGATTCTCATCCTGATGAGGTGGAACAGGAGATTCTCAGCATTATGTGGTGGAATTGGAGATTCTCATCCTAATGAGGTGGAACGGGATTCTCATTGTGATGTGTTAGAATGGGAGATTCTCATCATTATGTGGTGGAACGGGAGATTCTCATCCTGATGAGGGGGAACAGGAGATTCTCTTTATTATGTGGTGAAATTGGATATTCTCATCCTAATGAGGTGGAACGGGATTCTCATTGTGATGTGTTAGAATGGGAGATTCTCATCCTGATGTGGTGGAATGGGATTCTCATTGTGATGTGTTAGAATGGGAGATTCTCATCATTATGTGGTGGAATGGGAGATTCTCATCATTATGTGGTGGAATTGGATATTCTCATCCTAATGAGGTGGAACAGGATTCTCATTGTGATGTGTTAGAATGGGAGATTCTCATCATTATGTGGTGGAATGGGAGATTCTCATCATTATGTGGTGGAATTGGATATTCTCATCCTAATGAGGTGGAACAGGATTCTCATTGTGATGTGTTAGAATGGGAGATTCTCATCATTATGTGGTGGAACGGGAGATTCTCATCCTGATGAGGGGGAACAGGAGATTCTCAGCATTATGTGGTGGAATTGTAGATTCTCATCCTAATGAGGTGGAACGGGATTCTCATTGTGATGTGTTAGAATGGGAGATTCTCATCATTATGTGGTGGAACGGGAGATTCTCATCCTGATGAGGGGGAACAGGAGATTCTCTTTATTATGTGGTGAAATTGGAGATTCTCATCCTGATGAGGTGGAACGGGATTCTCATTGTGATGCGTTAGGATGGGAGATTCTCATCCTGATGTGGTGGAATGGGATTCTCATTGTGATGTGTTAGAATGGGAGATTCTCATTCTGATGAGCTGGAACGAGATTCTCATTGTGATGTGTTAGAATGGGAGATTCTCATCCTGATGTGGTGGAATTGGAGATTCTCATCCTGATGAGGTGGAACGGGATTCTCATTGTGATGTGTTAGAATGGGAGATTCTCATCCTGATGTGGTGGAATGGGATTCTCATTGTGATGTGTTAGAATGGGAGATTCTCATT
The DNA here is from genome assembly GCA_023101725.1 of Atherinomorus stipes. Taxonomy (NCBI): domain Eukaryota; kingdom Metazoa; phylum Chordata; class Actinopteri; order Atheriniformes; family Atherinidae; genus Atherinomorus; species Atherinomorus stipes. The sequence continues at coordinate 63,487 of JALJCO010002911.1, read as the reverse complement.
CTGATGAGCTGGAACGAGATTCTCATTGTGATGTGTTAGAATGGGAGATTCTCATCCTGATGTGGTGGAATTGGAGATTCTCATCCTGATGAGGTGGAACGGGATTCTCATTGTGATGTGTTAGGATGGGAGATTCTCATCCTGATGTGGTGGAATGGGATTCTCATTGTGATGTGTTAGAATGGGAGATTCTCATTCTGATGAGCTGGAACGAGATTCTCATTGTGATGTGTTAGAATGGGAGATTCTCATCCTGATGTGGTGGAATTGGAGATTCTCATCCTGATGAGGTGGAACGGGATTCTCATTGTGATGTGTTAGAATGGGAGATTCTCATCATTATGTGGTGGAATTGGAGATTCTCATCCTGATGAGGTGGAACGGGATTCTCATTGTGATGTGTTGGAATGGGAGATTCTCATCCTGATGAGGTGGAACGGGATTCTCATTGTGATGCCTTAGAATGGGAGATTCTCATCCTGATGAGGTGGAACGGGATTCTCATTGTGATGTGTTAGAATGGGAGATTCTTATCTTGATGAGGTGGAGCAGGATTCTCATTGTGATGCCTTAAAATGGGAGATTCTCATTCTGATGAGGTGGAACGAGATTCTCATTGTGATGTGTTAGAATGGGAGATTCTCATCCTGATGAGGTGGAGCGGGATTCTCATTGTGATGTGTTAGAATGGGAGATTCTCATCCTGATGTGGTGGAATTGGAGATTCTCATCCTGATGAGGTGGAACGGGATTCTCATTGTGATGTGTTAGAATGGGAGATTCTCATCATTATGTGGTGGAATTGGAGATTCTCATCCTGATGAGGTGGAACTGGATTCTCACTCAGATGTGTTAGAATGGGAGATTCTCATCATTATGTGGTGGAATTGGAGATTCTCATCCTGATGAGGTGGAACGGGATTCTCATTGTGATGTGTTAGAATGGGAGATTCTCATCCTGATGAGGTGGAACGGGAGATTCTCAGCATTATGTGGTGGAATTGGAGATTCTCATCCTAATGAGGTGGAACGGGATTCTCATTGTGATGTGTTAGAATGGGAGATTCTCATCATTATGTGGTGGAACGGGAGATTCTCATCCTGATGAGGGGGAACAGGAGATTCTCAGCATTATGTGGTGGAATTGGAGATTCTCATCCTAATGAGGTGGAACGGGATTCTCATTGTGATGTGTTAGAATGGGAGATTCTCATCATTATGTGGTGGAACGGGAGATTCTCATCCTGATGAGGGGGAACGGGATTCTCATTGTGATGCGTTAGGATGGGAGATTCTCATCCTGATGTGGTGGAATGGGATTCTCATTGTGATGTGTTAGAATGGGAGATTCTCATTCTGATGAGCTGGAACGAGATTCTCATTGTGATGTGTTAGAATGGGAGATTCTCATCCTGATGTGGTGGAATTGGAGATTCTCATCCTGATGAGGTGGAACGGGATTCTCATTGTGATGTGTTAGAATGGGAGATTCTCATCATTATGTGGTGGAATTGGAGATTCTCATCCTGATGAGGTGGAACTGGATTCTCACTCAGATGTGTTAGAATGGGAGATTCTCATCATTATGTGGTGGAATTGGAGATTCTCATCCTGATGAGGTGGAACGGGATTCTCATTGTGATGTGTTAGAATGGGAGATTCTCATCCTGATGAGGTGGAACGGGATTCTCATTGTGATGCCCTAGAATGGGAGATTCTCATTCTGATGAGGTGGAACGAGATTCTCATTGTGATGTGTTAGAATGGGAGATTCTCATCCTGATGTGGTGGAATTGGAGATTCTCATCCTGATGAGGTGGAACGGGATTCTCATTGTGATGTGTTAGAATGGGAGATTCTCATCATTATGTGGTGGAATTGGAGATTCTCATCCTGATGTGGTGGAACTGGATTCTCACTCAGATGTGTTAGAATGGGAGATTCTCATCATTATGTGGTGGAATTGGAGATTCTCATCCTGATGAGGTGGAACGGGATTCTCATTGTGATGTGTTAGAATGGGAGATTCTCATCATTATGTGGTGGAATTGGAGATTCTCATCCTGATGAGGTGGAACGGGATTCTCATTGTGATGTGTTAGAATGGGAGATTCTCATCATTATGTGGTGGAATTGGAGATTCTCATCCTGATGAGGTGGAACGGGATTCTCATTGTGATGCCTTAGAATGGGAGATTCTCATCCTGATTATGTGGAATGGGATTCTCATTGTGATGTGTTAAAATGGGAGATTCTCATCTTGATGAGGTGGAACAGGATTCTCATTGTGATGCCTTAGAATGGGAGATTCTCATTCTGATGAAGTGGAACGAGATTTTCATTGTGATGTGTTAGAATGGGAGATTCTCATCCTGATGTGGTGGAATTGGAGATTCTCATCCTGATGAGGTGGAATGGGATTCTCATTGTGATGTGTTTGAATGGGAGATTCTCATCATTATGTGGTGGAATTGGAGATTCTCATCCTGATGAGGTGGAACGGGATTCTCATTGTGATGTGTTAGAATGGGAGATTCTCATCCTGATGAGGTGAAACGGGATTCTCATTGTGATGCCCTAGAATGGGAGATTGTCATTCTGATGAAGTGGAACGAGATTCTCATTGTGATGTGTTAGAATGGGAGATTCTCATCCTGATGTGGTGGAATTGGAGATTCTCATCCTGATGAGGTGGAACTGGATTCTCATTGTGATGTGTTAGAATGGGAGATTCACATCATTATGGGGTGGAATTGGAGATTCTCATCCTGATGAGGTGGAACGGGATTCTCATTGTGATGCCTTAGAATGGGAGATTCTCATCCTGATTAGGTGGAATGGGATTCTCATTGTGATGTGTTAAAATGGGAGATTCTCATTCTGATGAGGTGGAACAGGATTCTCATTGTGATGCCTTAGAATGGGAGATTTTCATCCTGATGAGGTGGAACGGGATTCTCATTGTGATGTGTTAGAATGGGAGATTCTCATCATTATGTGGTGGAACGGGAGATTCTCATCCTGATGAGGGGGAACAGGAGATTCTCAGCATTATGTGGTGGAATTGGAGATTCTCATCCTGATGAGGTGGAACGGGATTCTCATTGTGATGTGTTAGAATGGGAGATTCTCATTCTGATGAGGTGGAACACGATTCTCATTGTGATGCGTTAGAATGGGAGATTCTCATCCTGATGAGGTGGAACGGGATTCTCATTGTGATGCGTTAGAATGGGAGATTCTCATCCTGATGTGGTGGAACGGAAGTTTCTAATCATGATGTGGATGTTCTGGTTCAGTTTTGTAAGAATGGTCTTTTAGGTGAGTGATATATGAGTTGTCGGACAGACTTTCTTATTTTGCTAATTTTATTCTTCAGCTGAAGGATCTGCATGTCTTCAGTGCTACAAAATATCGGAAGGAAGGAGTAAGTGGTTCGTATCAGTGATAGCATCTATCTGCAGACTCATCCAGTCCAACACCTGGAAAGCACATAGCCTACATGTAACTTGAATATTGCATGCTTTTCTCCACCATTTGTCACTAAACATGGTAATAAGTGAGTTATAGGGGAGGAAAAATAAAAACATAATGCCACATGCAGCCAACAAAGCAGCAGCTCTGTGATACTATCATGTCAGTATGAATGAAATCTGCTGTACCTGATGAGGTAATAAACTGATACTCTCAGCCACATGTGCAGCCATGGCTCAGGTTGCAGAGTGGCCATCTTCTGATCACAAGAACACTCTTATGATCCCCATCTCCTCCATTTTAACCCAGCTGTGCTCATCAGTGAAACAAAGAAAGGATGCTACTCATTTAAAAAAAGAGAGGATATCTTCTTTCAGCTTGTAGGATTCGTAGCTGGTGAGGAGGTCGGCCAGGTATGTAGGTGAGGGGCCATTGAGGGCTTTAAAGACCAGGAGCAGGATTTTGAATTGAATCCTGAAAGCAACAGGGAGCCAGTGAATCTGAGCCAGAATAGGCGAGATGTGAGCGCGTCGGCGTGCACCAGTAAGCATGCGAGCCGCGGCATTTTGAGCTACCTGGAGACGACGTTTATTTACGCAGAAAAGAGGTACAACCTAGTGAGAGCAACGAGAAACAGACGAGGTAAAACCTAATCAGAGCAACAGGAAGCAGCATCATCATCGTCAGAATAAAGGGTCTCTATGGTGATGCAGTCATGCAGATGCAGCTTCGTCTCTGCAAGGAGGAGGAAGCCCACAAACCCCAGACCCGGGCCCCCAGCAGCCATCCAATGGCCCGTACCCCAGCCAACATTCCCCTCCCCCAAAGGGACGGACAATGCATCCCCACAGAGGGTGGCCCCAGCTGGTGCCCCCCGCGGTCTTGGGGCCCAGGCCCCAGCGGACCAAGACCAGCAACTTGAGCCAGGCGTGTTGGAGGGCGGAGGATTTGAAAACCTGCTGGACAGCAGCCATCACAGATTGACCTTGGACTCCTGCTGTACAGAGTGGCCTCCCCAGAGATACCAGTTCCTCATGTGGTGGGGTCGTAATGTCCCGTTTCCCATTCCAGGAACTGGTTTTAGACGGGCATGCACTCTTCCAGTGTGTATCAGTGCACGCTATCCACCTTATTCCGATGCCCCATGATTCCGAGCGTGAAATATGCGAGCAACTTCCGGTTCGGCCGGAACCGGCATTTATTTACACGCTAGATGTTCACGCTGCTCCACGTTTTACCAGCTTTTTAGGTAAACTACGTGGGAACATCAGCTGTCACAGCTCAGACGGACAACGTCATATTCCCTCCACCTCCTGCAACAGAGGAGGAGGAGGATGAGAAGATCTGTCCAAAAATAACAAACAGCAGCCTTTAGCTCCTTCTTAGCTCTGTCACGTCTGACTGTGAAGCAATGAGCAATCGTAAAAACTCCGAGGCTTATCAGTACCTACATGATAATAATAATAATAATAATAATGATAATGATAATGATAATGATAATAATAATGATGATGATGATGATAGAGAGATATATATAATAATAATAATAATAATATAATAATGATAATAATAATAATAATAATAATAATAATAATAATAATAATAAATAGTAAACACGTTTAATTTGACAGACGTCTCATCAAAGCACCAAAGGACACTGTACAAAGTGGACAAAACATGAAACTAAAACACTCAGCAGAACGCAGAGAACAACATCAGATTGATGAACATGGAATCAGGTGAAATCAGACGTCTGTGCAGGATCTTGAGTCTGGATTTGGAGAGAGGGAAGGAGTCCACTGCGGAGATCTGGAGCAGAGTGTTACAGAGGAATAAGGTTGGTCGTGTTTTGTTGAAAAAGGTGAGATACGATCTTATTTACTTAAAAGTAGATGATATTTTAGTCCTAAAATGCGACCACTACATCGTGATCTGGAGCCCTGCAGCCTCTCTCACTCAGACCGAGGTGCATGTTCTACAAATCACTGTTGTAGCCACAAGTTCAACTTCCTCTGCTTGTTGGTACAACCACAAACCACACAACATGTTCCCAAACTGTGCAAGTACATTTTTCTGGGGAAAATAGTTTAGAAATGTTGTGAATACTCATGTTGAAATGTTCGACTAAACCGCTGGAAACAACATCTTATACTGTGGGTCAATGGTGAAGCACTATTTCCGGTATCTCACAGGAAGTTGATCGCATCGTCGTTTCTACATGTGCTAGCTCAGGAATGAGGAGGATAATTATCAGATGGGGATGGAATGATGGGATTTCATAGACATGGTGAAGAAAAAAACAGAGGGTGCTGCAAAGCATGATGGGACATGTGCAAATAAGCCCATCTACTAAGAACCAGTCACAGCAACCATTACAATATCAACCGGAACATTGATATTTGGTTGCAGTCTCAGTTATTCTTTGTCCTCCTAACTGGCTTTTTTGTAACTTTTTCTCTGAGTGTTTTTATGTTATTTATTTTGATGGAAAAGTATGTTTTATTTAAATATTGAACAATAATCAAAAGAGCTTTGGTTTACATTTATTTGAGTTTCACCCTGAAAATCTCTGTTTGGCGGCTCACGGGCACATTTTGAAGTGTAACACCCCTGCTGTAGGACATAAGTTGAGCAAACAGGCAGTTTCACTTTTCTCAGCAAGCATTACCACCATTTATCTGGACCAATGATAGAGCTGTCAGGCTAAATGTGGCTCGGTTCAAGGAAGGTGTGACACAAGGAGGGTTCGAACTCCAGCCTCCCACATTAGAGTCCTGAACACTAGCCAGTCAGCTGAAGGGACGTCTCCGTGGCTGAGTTGCCGGGATGCAGGTGGAAGAATACGTGGTGAACAAACGTAATGAAACTGTGGAGAGTATCAGTCAACATGATTCTCTCCAGCACATGCAGTATTCTCTCTAAAGATGTAAAATAAACATGATAAATTCATGTTTACAGAGGGAACGTAACGTGACGTTGTAAAATGGACTACATTTTTTTATAATAAATCCTAAGACCTGGAATTCCCCCGTTTTTTAGTGATAATAGCCAAACATGGCCAGTTGTGACTCTTCTGACCAGAACACATTCTCCAGAAGTCTTGAGGTTCATTTACATGCATGTTTGCAAACCTAAGCTGCCTTGGCAGCCCTTCCAGATGAGCCAGTCTTTTTTTTTTTTTACAGTACTGTCCGGACCTTCAACATTTAACACACTGAGTCCTGCAGAGTCTGAGACTTCATTCTGTATTTTTTTTTGTTTGGTTGGTTTTTTTGCTGTTTTTCCGTCAGCCTTGCAGTCTGACCTTGGAGGGAATTTTCTAGGACATCCATTCCTGCGAAGTCCGGCAGCTGTCTTGAGTGTCCAGACTCTTTCTCTCTGGACAATACTGGATGAAACAGTTTGGAAAGACCAGTAACTGGTCTTTCCAAACCAGTTACTGGTCCAGACCTTTCTGGTCGCTGGTGTTAGAGCTGAGCTAACACCAGCGACCTTTTACAGAGGAGCTGATGCTTGCTGGTGAGCATCCCTGGAAGTGCCAGCATCTGGCTGCTCCCTACCTTCTTCATTCATTTGGACGCAGTAAAGAGGATCTTAATTTTCTCCTCAGAGCATCTGGATTCAAGCAAAAACAGAATATCATCCTTCAGTTCAAAGGTTTTACTAGTTTTTTCAAGTGGATGAAGACACTACAGGAAGACCCAATGCTGTGCATCACAAGTCCGCGGGCACATGTCTACATGTCACAGTGATTGACTGGAAGCAGAAAATGGAATATAATTAATGGATTGGCTCTGCTAATATGATGCTCTGAAAGTCTGAGCAGACGTCACAAAGACCAGAGAAAGATGAGGCTTTTGGAACTCAGCAGTGTTGGGAAATGAAGAACGACTACATCAGCACTCTTCTCTGCTGAAGGTGGATTCAGCCTCAGGGTCTGCAGGGGAGTGCCTCGGGCCAGGTGTCTGCACAGGAGGGGGGTATTCCCTCAGTGGCAGTAGGCTATTTGTGTTTAACTGGTTTTAATAAGGAGTGTGCACATGCGCTGCAGCATGACCCAGAGAGACAGCAAGTAGCCACCAGCTGCAGTTGCATCAGACAGAAACGGTCACGGTCAAAAACTCAGGTCTTACCAAGTACACAGTAAAATCAGCAGTGTTGGAGAAACACTTAAAGTCCATTTTAACACTAAATCAGGTTACATATGCCCTGTACAGTGTTAAAGTTACACTGGAGCTAGTGTTGAATTTTTAGTGTTAACACTGATAAGAGTCGATTTTCATTATAGAGTTAAACTTGATCAACACTGACATTGTTAAGAAGCTTTGACTCTTTGAAATAAGTAACACCCCATAGTGTTAATTTGAAACGTCACAACACAAGCCGCGTCTCTTTTTCTTATCTTTTCGTTCGGGGGGCCACCCCCCCCTTTTTTGGGCGGGGGACACCCTCACGGGCCCCCCCCCCTCCGGGGGGAGACGAAAAAAAAAAAACCCCCCCCCCCCCCCCCCCTCCTTCTCGGGGAATTTTTTAGTGATCAATTAACCTAATATCCTTTTTTTTTGTCTTTGGGGGGAAGCCGGAGTACCCGGGAGAAACCCCCCCCATACCCGGGGAACATACAAAATCCCCACTCTAAGACCCCAGTTTTAATTTTTTTAACCCCCCCCCCCCCCGGGAATCAAACCAGTAACCTTCTTACTTTGAGGCTGCGGTGCTACCCACCACGCCACCGTGCAGCCCACACAACACAAGCATTCAACACATTTGATTCATGAGTGAAATATTTAAATTAGTACTGACTTTGATCCATTCAAGGTATAAACCAGGACAACACACTCCAACAACACTTGTTGATAAAAAAACTGTTTACACACCAAGGAAACATAAGCTGAGCACAAATACACTTAACTCATGGTGAAGGATTGAACAGTGGAGTCACAAGGCATGATGGGGAATATTCAAACTGAAAAGGGCGGAGCCTCCCTGAGTAACTCTGATAAGAGTTATTTTTCTTTGACACTGAAAAAAAAATAGTTTTAACTCTGAAAATGATCACCAGCACTGCTCGTCATCAGGGGGCATTTTACTCTCACTGGTGTTGGAATTACTCTGAAAGAGTTAATGTGATTTAACAATTCAAATTTTACACTGGGGATTTTGCTGTGTATGAAGCCGTAGAGATGACAGTAGACTGTAGAAAGAATCCACCCACCTGACCCCTCTCACCATCCTCCACAACAGTGTCTACTGTGGACTTCTTTAAGTTCCTGGGAACCACAATGTCCCGGGATCTCAAGTGGAAGACCCACGTAGACCTCATCAGGAAGGAGGTCCAGCAGAGGCTGTACTTCCTGTTCAACCTGCCTCAGGACATGCTGGTCATCTGTTCCACCTCCATCTTCCAGTCTGTTCTGTTCACATCCATCACTGTCTGGTTTGGATCGGCCACCAAACAGGACAGGAACCAACTACAACGGACAATCAGGTCTGCAGGAAAAATCTTTGGAGCCGACCTACCCTCCATTCAGGACCAGTCCAGAGTCAGTAATCTTGTTCCCGCTGTAAATACCTTTTATTTTGGATTTTATTCTTGTATTTATATTTATATTTTGTATGTACCCCCGTGGGAGAGAGAAATATCCGCAGTCAAATTCCTTGTATGGTCATACACATATTTGACAAATAAATTTGATTCTGATTCTGGATATTTTTCTAATTTCTTGTCAAAATATGTCATCACACTCAAAATAAGACAAAAGTGCCTAAAGAGAAACATTTCAAGGAGATAAAGGAACTTTTTTTAAGGCAAATGCCAGAAATCTTATCAAGAAAATTTTGCTTGTGCCATTGGCAGAATTCTTTTGCTTGTAATAAGGAACAAAAAGAGTGGAGTTGTAGGAGAAGGTTTCTGTCTCCGCTGCCTGTCAGCCCCCACTGCTGACAACTGCTGCTGTGGCCCCTCTTCCTCCAGTCTCAGCCAGCACTTCTCACACAGAGGAATTTTCTTTATCCACACTTAAAAACCTGCAGGGGTTTCTGAAAGACTTCTGGGTGTAAATAGAAAAGAGCCTTCCTCATGACTGCAGGGAGCATGATTCAGTCAGTCTCAGTGACTGACTGAAGTTACCATCAGTGTTTCCTGCTTCTCAACTACATCTATGACAAACAAAGATGGTGACAGTGCAAACCCAGGGCTGTTGTTGTTGTCTAGCTAGCTAGCTAGTTGCTCTCTCAGCTATGCTACAGTTATGAGTCAGAAAGCTAAATCTGAACTCAGAGGATAATAGTACTCGTTTGTTCATTCTACTTAAAGTATTGGTGAAATGAAGTTAAAAGAGGCCCTATCATTCTGCCCCCTTTACTCCCATATAAGGATATAAGTGGGGATGTCACAATATCCACATCTCACAGTACAGTATGATCACAATATGAACCTCACGGTACAGTATTTATCACAATATTGTGGGGAGGCTCACGATAACAATAATGATGGTATGAAATGCTTTGACCAGTAATTCTTACAATATTTATTGTCATATTCAAGGTTGTGACATTTTGAACTGCTTGCAAAATTCAAGTAAAAATCCAACATATATTTATGGAGAACACAGCTCAGGTGCTAGATTAAATAAACTCAACCAGCATTAAAACAGCCTATTTGATAATAAAATAACCAGGTACACAGATACTGCCTTGTCTTTAGTTATGAGTAAATAAAAATAAATAAGTTGCCTGTCAGTGGTCAGTCAGATGTAACCAGATGGATTTGCTCCCGCATATCCATCTGGGAATCATCTGTTAGAGGAGTTTTACAGATACTGGTTAGCTGATTGGATAAGGCATCTGTCTATCACCACCTATGTTGGTGATAGACGGGCCGAATCAACCAATCAGATCAACGAAGCATATGACGTACTAACAGAGCGACGACGAAAACACAACATTCTGGCGTTGTTGGCACGATCCATGTGCAATGCTGGTAAACAGTGAATGGATTCGAAATTGGTGGCAGCCTGCGTGGAGCACGAGGACGTGCTTGTGGAAAGAGGAGGAGAGATGTGACAATGTGGGGTCCTGTCACTGTGCCTCCGACTGATCATGTGTCCTGGCTGTCCTGGCCACAGGGATGTCCCTTTGACTGAATGGTCAGCTCGCATGACTTTCACCTGGGAGTCTGGGGATCAAATCCTGCCCGGGCCCTCTGCTGCGTACCTTGCCACATTCCTGGAGTAACCTCTTTTAGTCACTGTAATATGTATGATAAGTCTTTTTCGCAAACAAAAACATGTGGAAGTGAGAAAATTCAATGTGTTCTTTCTCGCAGAGAACCGAGAAAACACTTCAATTATGTGTTATTGTTCTGATGTTATCTCTCCTGAAGAAGTACTTTATCTGCTACCTGCACTTAACCTGAAAATAATTATAGAACTTGCCATATTTTACATTATGTGTCAATAATTGATATTATGCACTTATGAATGTGCACATGATTCAAAAATCAAAGTCAGAATATTGGTATAATGCAAGCGCACGAAGTGCGCAAGCTTGAAAAAAATTGAGTTGCACAGTTCCTGCAAGAATCTTATCTTACTTTCACCACTGGTTGAATCACTGTCATATCATTCTGCTACGGTTTCCCCATAGCAAACTGGTGGTCCGTTGGTTTTACCATAGCAACGGTCGAACCAGCTGCCAGCATAAAATAGTTCATATACCTAAAAACATTTAGCAAGTTTAGTAAAATGAATTAACATTTGCAATAAAATGTTTACCCTGTGGGACCATGCTATCAGCACACTAATGGGCCTTTTCCACTGCCTGCTTTCGTAGCCTTCCACACGGCACGCTTCATTTGTGTTTCCTCTGGGAAAACCCGTTACAAACTGTTACGATTTTCTGCACCCGTTTCAGAGCTAGCTGTAACCGTGCTGAACCTACACAAAACGTGACGTACCTGACGGCTCTCCACTGATTGGCCAAAGGAAATTGTTGCCATATGAGTCATATGTGTTTCACCTCGCCTCTTCTAAAAATATCTGGCTCTGTTTCAGTGACTAAAATCCACATAGAAAACAACAGCAACAGTAACACCTCGACATCATCCAACACCTTCATTGTTGTTTTTACTTTACTGACCACCACGTGGCACGGCAGTGACGTCACAGCAGTGTTGTTCTGTACTGCGCTGTACTGTTCTGTACAGTGCTGTACCATGCTGCACCGTTCTGTGCTGCACTGTACCGTTCTGTACTGCGCTGTACTATTCTGTACCGTGCTGTACTGTGCTGTACTGTTCTGTACCGTTCTGTACTGCGCTGTACTATTCTGTACCGTGCTGTACTGTGCTGTACTATTCTGTACCGTTCTGTACTGCGCTGTACTATTCTGTACCGTGCTGTACTGTGTTGTACCGTTCTGTACTGTGCTGTACTGTGCTGTACTGTGCTGTACCATGCTGTACTGTGCTGTACGTACATTCTGTACTGTGCTGTACTGTCCTGTACCGTGCTGTACCGTGCCGTGCAGCTGCAATGGAAAAGGGCCATTAACAACTCGGATCCGTGGATTACACAGCATTAATGCACTCCACTGTGCATCGTGCTTTAAAACTGTGTAATGCACAGCTGCGAGTTGTTTAATCCTTACATATATGTCAGTGTGATGTGTTCAGTGTTGGGAACATTACTTTAAAAAAGTAATAAATTATAGTTGTTAATTACTTCTCCAAAAAAGTAATGGCTTTAGTAACAGAGTTACAGCTTTATAAAAATAACTAATTACTTGTAACTTTAAATTAATCTTCATGTGGAATTGATAAAGTGAATATCAGATCTGACTAATGAATAAATTAATGGAAACTTTACAGAATAAATAACTAACAGAAAAATCCTGGATGCTCAGACTGATGATGTGGAGGCTCCGCCTTCTCCTCAGCAGAGGAGCTTCAGGTCTGTGTGGTTATAACGGCCAGACACCACGAAGAAACATGAACTAATCTTCGTTTCTCATCGTGTTGGTGTCTTTTATACCGTACTGTACCGTCTTCTGGCGCTTATCCGGGATCGGGTTGCGGGGGCAGCTGCCTAAGCAGGGAAGCCCAGACTTCCCTCACCCTATACGGAGGAGCAGCGGCTTTACTTTGAGCACCTCCTGGATGACCGAGCTCCACCCCCTCTCTCTCTAAGGGAGAGCCCGGCCACCCTGCTGAGGAAACTCATTTTGGCCGCTTGTACCCGCAATCTCGTTCTTTCGGTCATGACCCACAGCTCATGGCCATTGGTGAGGGTAGGAACGTAGATGGACCGGTAAATCGAGAGGTTCTCCTTCTGGCTCAGCTCCTTCTTCACCACGACGCACAGATGCAGAGTCCGCATCACTGCAGACGCCGCACCGATCCGTCTGTCCATCTCCTGTTCTATTTTTCCCTCACTCATGAACAAGACCCCGAGATACTTAAACTCCTCATGTGCTGAGCAAGGAGGTGCTGATTCTCATCCCGGCCGCTTCACACTCGGCTGCAAATCGCTCCAGAGAGAGTTGGAGATCACGTCCTGGCGACGACAACAGAACAACATCATCTGCGAACAACAGAGACCCGATCCTGAGGCCACCAAACCGGATCCCCTCAACAACTCAACTGCACCTAGAAATCCTGTCCATAAAGGTTCTGAACAGGATCGGCGACAAAGGGCAGCCTTGGCGGAGTCCAACTCTCACGGGGAATGGCTCCGATCTACAGTCGAAAATGTGAACCAAGCTCTGGCACTGATCATACAGGGATCGGACAGCTCGAACAAGGGGGTCTGGCACCCCGTACTCCCGGAACACCCCTCACAGGAATCCCCGGGGGACACGATCAAATGCCTTCTCCAAGTCCACATAGCACATGTAGACTGGTTGGGCGATCTCCCATGCCCCCTCCAGGATCCTGAAGAGGGTGTAGAGCTGGTCCGCTGTTTCACGACCAGGACGAAAACCACACTGCTTCTCCTCAATCCGAGGTTCGACTATCCGACAGACCCTCCTCTCCAGGACCCCCGTGCCCACGCGATGCTGCAGAGGCGTGTCAGCCAAGACAGCCCCACAGCATCCAGAGCCTTAAGAAACTCCGGGCGGATCTCATCCACCCCAGGGGCCCGGCCACCAAGGAGCTTTTTGACTACCTCGGCGACCTCAGCCCCAGTGACAGAAGAGTCCACCCCTGAGTCCCCAAACTTGCTTCCTCCTCGAAAGACGTGTTGGTGGGATTGAGGAGGTCTTCGAACTTTTCCTTCCACCGACCCACGACATCCCGAGTCGAGGTCAGCAGCCCCCCATCCCCACAGTACACAGTGTTGATGGTGCACTGCTTCCCCCTCCTGAGCCGCTGGATGGTGGACCAGAAACGCCTCAAAGCCATCCGGAAGTCGTTCTCCATGGCCTCACCGAACTCCTCTCCATGTCCGGGTTTTTGCCTCAGCGACCGCCAGAGCCGCGCTCTGCTTGGCCCGCCGATACCTGTCAGCTGCCTCAGGAGTCCCAAAGGCCAGGAAGGCCCAGTAGGACTCCTTCTTCAGCTTGACGGCATCCCTCACCGCTGGTGTCCACCAGCGAGTTGGGGGGTTACCGCCACGACAGGCACCAACAATCTTACGGCCACAGCTCCAACTAGCAGCCTCAGCAATAGAGGCACGGAAAACAGCCCATTCTGACTCAAAGTCCCCCATCTCCCTCGGAACATGGGTGAAGCTCTCCTGGAGGTGGGAGTTAAAGCTCTCCCTGACAGGGGACTCAGCCAGACGTTCCCAGCAGACCCTCACGACCCATTTGGGCCTGCCAGGTCTGACCGGCATCCTCCCCCACCATCTGAGTCCACTCACCACCAGGTGGTGATCAGTGGACAGCTCTGTCCCTCTCATCACCCGAGTGTCCAGGATAAGGGGCCGCAAGTCCGATGACACGACTACGAAGACGATCATGGAGCTGCGGACTAAGGTGTCCTGATGTGGACGTGTGGACATGTGGACACTCTTGTGCCTGAACATGGTGTTCGTTATGGACAATCCATGACGAGCACAGAAATCCAACAACAAAACACCACTCGGGTTCAGATCAGGGGGGCGTTCTTCCCAATCACGCCCCTCCAGGTCTCACTGTCGTTGCCCACGTGAGCGTTGAAGTCCCCCAGCAGAACGATGGAGTCCCCGGAAGGCGCGCTTTCCAACACGCCGTCCAAGGACTCCAGAAAGGGGGGGTACTCTGAACTGCTGTTCGGTACATAGGCACAAACAACAGTCAGGACCCGTCTCCCCACCCGGAGGCAGAGGGAGGCTACCCCTCCCTGGGCTGCCACCTTATCGTGGTGGAGGGGTTTGCATGTTCTGAGGATCCTAGGGGCCATGTTGTCTGGGGCTAGATTATGCCCCTGGCAGGGTCACCCATGGCAAACAGGTTACTAGGGGAGGGACCAGACATACAGCTGTGCATATTTGCGATTTGCAATGACAGTCCATCATCATCATCATCATCATCATCATCACTGTTTCTGTACCGCTCCGGTCAGATGAAGACAGATCTAACGAGCAGAACTAGTGTAATATATCTTTAGTATTAACTAGTAACTGAATTGGGGTCATGGGTGAAGTAAATTATTCAGGGAAACTTGTTGCTGGAATATGATGCTGTTTTCTTCTTAAACTGGATTCATACTCATGTATCTGCGTCTGCGTCATGTTGGTGACGCCGTCACCGCCGTACGTCCTTTACAGATCCACAGAGGCTCAGTACGAACTTCTTCCAGCCTGACGTGCAGCCGTTCAACAGAACAGCAGCTTTGTTTTACTGCAGCATGAGTGTGTGGAGAGGAACGTGTCTGCAGGTTACTGCTGAGTGTATGAGCAGGTGTCTCCAGGTATCTCTGTATCACTCCGCCTCCTCTCCACCAGAGCACCAGCACAATACAGTCCCAACAAAAGTGAAACTTCTGTTCACCAGGACCAAAAATTAATCTTACATAACAACAGTAACATGCTGTCAGTGAAGGTCAGTAACGGTAACGGTGTTGTAATGACAGACTTAGTATTTAGTTAGATTACACCATGATTTCCATCACTGGGTGTGTTAGACTTCTATCTGCTGCATACCAACCTGGTTCTCTGTAAGTGAGAATATCTCTGCAGTGACAATAACAATCTTCAGTTGGGGTGCACGGTAATCATTTGGCGGACAACAGGAAATTATTACGTCATTCCGATGAGTCCGACTTCATGACGAATTGTCCCTTTATTGCACCACTGGGGTTTTAAGGTTTTAATGCAATGCATTATGTCCAGTTAGGCCCAAATAAAGCAGGATTTAATGTGGGATTCAGTCTAGAAAGACCAGTATAACCTTATGTTGATAACTTTTTATAGAAGTTGAAAATTTGATCTACACACATACAAAATCTCCTTCATATTCCTGAAATAGATGTGAAAATAGACAGAATCAGGGCCTATAAAACCCCAAATGCCACCAGACGACGGCGGTTGGGCTCACGTTGGAATGGAATGCACCCCATTCTACGGCGGAACGTGGGAGTGTGTGAGCATTTCTTGCTTTGCAGCCACATATCGAATCTTAAAATACTATTCTGACTTCATATTCCAAGCATATTGTACAGTCCAATTATCAATGGCAACAACTAAATGATCAGTGCTGAGAAAAAGTAAATATATCGCTTTATTTATGACTTTCTGGACAAACGTTTCGCCACTACTTCCACGTCACCGCAGCCAATGAGAAGAGGACAGAGAAGCCGTCAGACGCGCTGATTGGATACGTGCGATGGCAATAAAAATCCTTTTTATTCTTATAAAAGAAAACAAAAAGACTTCCAGGGGAGGCTGAAGAAGACTTTCATGTAAAACCCAATGTGCCATAAAAATGTCTTGCTGATTATGAAGTCGAAATAGGCCTGGAAACGGGAATGACGTTGCGCTCCCATCTACGTCACTTCCGGGATTCCGTCCGACGTGTGGATAGCAAATTAAAATAAACATATTCGCACTCCCAAAACGTAACGTCACCTTTTAAAAACTCTTTGGGAGCTATTTCTGGTGTTTCTGTTTCTGCTCTTTATCTTATGTTCCACTTTAACCAGCAACCAGTTAGGGATGTGCACCACTGTTTACTTCTGGATGGCGAACACACGCACACAAGATAACAGAATATCAAAACTTTAATAGTCTACCGCAATTTGGCTGGTGAAATTACAATGGAGATGTTACAAAAAAAAAAACAAAAAAAAACGTGATTTCAGTAGTCACAAAAACGTAATTTGTGCTTTTATTTGATCCAGAAACAGGAAGGTTGTGTAGACAACCGGCTCCACTCTTGACTATATTGATCTAATTTCCGACGTGCCTGGACCAGAAATAAGTGTTGAAACATCATTATAATCCGCATATTTCACGTACTTCTGTGAGATCGAGTTGTGTTTAGGCCTGATTACAAGAACACCGGCTTATTCTAGCATATTAAAAACTTTGCAACCACCGAAGTGAAAAAGAGAAAAAAAAACGTAGTATTTCTACATATTTGATGAGAGAGCGGACAAAATGTCCGTCGAAACGAAAAAACTATGGATTGTATACATAAAATGAATGAATAATGTGAAAATAAAGGGTATATTTCTCGCTAGAAAAGTGATCAAAACAATGGTAGAGTCGCAATCTATTTTAAAATATGACAATTTCCACCCAAAATTGAAGGGATAGCTGCCATGTTTCCTTGTGAGAAACTCCACAGTCACGTGACCTACAGAAATGAATGGGAAAATCAAACGTAGTAAGTCTACGTATTTTGAGGCAAAATTGTAAAATAAGTACGTATTGTGGTGTGGACCAACGTAGGACTGTCACGTTTTGGAATGAGACTGGGTTGAGACCTGAAGCTGCTTCCAAACCACCTCCCTCTCTGATCTTAGACACCAGCTCCCCCCCCACAGGTGGAAATTTTTTGATCAGACGTGCAGAAGCTGAAAATCCCAGTTTTAAGCTTCAAAAGTTGTTTTGGTTATAGTTTTGAGTCATGATTAGGTATGCATGAGCGTTTTCGGTTATCGGTATCGTTTTTTTTTTTTTTTTTTCAGGTTATGGTGCATCCCTGTGTTTAAATGCATTTCATATTGTTGACATCCAGTCTGAGCAGAAACATGCTAGTCTGGCTTCCATTTCATCTTAAAACTGAACCTTTCTGTTGGCTGTTTGGGAATCTTGTGAGATCCTGGATCCTCGTGTTCTGGAGTAGAAACATTTGAATTTTAGTTTTAAAGAGAGAGAGAATTTCCCGTTTGTTAACGGGTAGTCAGGAAGCTGGGATCAGAAACTGCTGTCCTGGACTCGGCTGGCCTTTGTCTCTGTGGTTGCTGCCGGATGCTTGTTGCCATGGTGTTTTCCCTGATGCGGTCACCTGTCAATCATAAATCATTGGTTCTTGACACTTCTCATCTGCACGATCTGCAGTCACTTTTATTCATATTTAAAACACGAACTAATGTCGCCCATCCATAATGCTGTTTTCAGAAGTGGATGTGAATGGAATTACAATCATAAGCAGTTCGTTCATCTTTGGCTCCCGACTTTGGCTTGAGCTTTCTGACTGTGCTTATGTCCAGAAAGACACGGTGAATGGCATTTTCCCTCTAAATCTTCAGTACTCCATATCAGCCTCTGGACTGAGCTCCAGCAGAGAGAGAGAGAGAGAGAGAGAGAGGGAGAGAGACAGAAACACTAGCTTTTACTGACATGTAACTGGAGAACAACACACTGATCACACGGATCTGTACGGCTATCAATGCTTCAGGTTACACAACAGCGAGATGAATAAGTAATACGCGTTTCAGTCTTCTTATTCTTGAGTCTGAATCAGGTGTACAAACAGTTCAGTTCTTCTGCACCGCTTTACAGTAGTTTACATTGTAAATTATATATATCACAACAGAGAAGCGCATCATGTTTCCATGTAAACACCTCCAGGTCACTCAGTTCACTTCAACTTTTGGCAGAATACTTGCACATTATTGGACATTGGTAGATTCTTATATTGTATTATTATTTATGTGATTTATATGATTATTTATATGCAAACACACAAAGTCCTAACAAGAATTGCAAAGACTGGTCATGCAGTCTAGTCTCATCCATTTACCTCTATTTATAGTATACAGCAGCAATTCACAGCAAAGTCATCTCAAGACTTTACACACACAGTCCAGTACGATTCATTGTGGTCCAGTTATGATCCGAATAAATCCCCTACATGATCCGGATTAGTCCAGTTTGTCATAGCTCTGTTCATATAAACCATTTCAAGGGGAGGAATCAAACCTTCTCCTTGATTCAATTTCCCATCCTGGAGATGAAACTCCCTTTTAACAGGCGGGAAACCCCCATCAGAACCAGAACCAGAACCAGGACCAGGACGAGAAAGAGGGCTCTGCAAGCACCATCACCTTAAGTTAGAGAAACCAGCTGCGAAAGAAGAGGAACACACAGGTTTTGCTGAGATTTGTAAATCACTGCATTTTGTTTTTGTTTACGTTTTACACAGCGTCCCAGCAGAATGGAACGCAGCCCGTAGTTTATCCCCACAGAAAAGGATGTCTATAAACTCGCATTACCAACAAAAGCTTTTATGTGAACAATTGAATAAATTTCAGTGGAACATGTTCAGCACTTTTACCTGTATCATAGTCTCTCATTACACATAACTTAATTTCTAATCGCTGTGAATGCGTAACACACATTTACAATGTTGTGATCCTCCTGCCGCGACCTTTGGCACGCACTGTGTGCCACTGCAGCCGTTCGGGTATCAAAATGTTCAGTGTTCTGCAGATCCAAGCTGCATCCAAGCTTTCACATCTCTAACTTCTATACTTTTTTGAATCTATCCAGCATTTTGTTAACTCGGATATGTACATTCATCTCAGTTTAATATATCCCTGCTCTTTGCAATGAAACCTTCCTCAAATTGTAGCCTGCTATATTAAAAATAACGCCTTCTGCTTATTTTTCAGAGTTTACATCATTTTGGAAAGTCCAGAAAGAATTCCATTGCACCATTTGGCAAAATATCTCTTCTAGCTGTGTGTTTGTCAGTCGCACTTTGGCTTTGTGGTAATGCAGATACCTCCCATATCAGAAATCATGAGTTCAAACCCTATTTTAGTGCACAATGCAAACACCAGAAACATGCATACTGTTCCAAACTAGAAAACTGCTGTTCTTCCAGAGCAGCCCTGTGAATGCGTCAGTGCAGACGCTGTTACACTGGGATGCGTAGAGGCAAAAACTATGGTGAAGAATAAACCAATGATTAAAAAATGCATCTCATCTTGTAAAGGAGCCGTATCACGAAAAATGGACTTTCAGAGCTTTTCAGCATGTAAACTTCTTTTAAGTCGTTTTGTTCTTCATTTGTGCATATGTGAGCAATATATCTGAATATTCAGGCCTAGCTGTAGCTTCCTGAACATAACTGACTGACACCGGTATACGCAACGAGGTGGCACCAATCACGAAGCGACAAACACGCATGCGCAGCATCGTAGCAAGATGCCCTCTTTGTTGAACAGAAACTCTTAGAGAATCCTAACCTATACACACTCTCTGAGGAAGAAACTAACAGCTGCAGGAAGATTTCCTCAGAGACAAACAGCCATCAGCTAACAGATGTTTGATCCAGAGTTCAGGAGAAAACCTTTTTTTTAAGCTCTAGAGGACGGCAAGTTGGGAAAAATGTGGTTGCGTTCAGCGTGGGAGTTTATTTTTGTACTGGACGAATCGACTTGCCAGAAGTGGTTGGATTTTATCTTCAGGAGCAGAAAAAAAAACAACTTTGTGTGTGAACTTCACGCCTGACAACTTCATGAATCTCGGGCAGTAAAGTGTTTTTTTTCTCTGGGATTTCTTCTGAAACATGACGCAGTTCCTACTATAAAAACGCGCATGGACAGACAACAACACTGGTGAGTCAACACATCTCTCAGCTCAATGCTAACTGTTAGCCTATGATTTGTTTGCTAACTTACTGACTTGTCAGGGGTCTCTGTGGTACTTCTGTGGTACTGCGTGTACTTCAAACTCCATATCAGACTCTGGGTCGAGTGCATACAGCTCCATAACAGGCTGCTCCGTTTGATCCCGTCAATCGGAGTCCGATTATCCATCAGTGTTTACAGATAACACCCATGTGAGCTGCCGGTGCCGGTGCTACAAACAATTCTGTGACCCTTCAGAATCTGTGTCGCTTCCAGGGCGATGTCATGAAATGGGCGTAAAACATGTTGCAATTGGTCGAGGTCCGTGGTTCAGTGCAGTCAGCCATCTTACTTCCGTGTTGGAAATAAGACGCATAGAAAAACTGATATTTTGACTTTTGGAACATTTAAAAAAGCTGATACAGCTCCTTTAAGTAGAAAAGTGTTTTTCCTGCAAGTTTCCTGGTTTTCATTGTGCAGGATGTCTTTTAGTGCAGTGAATGCGTGGGCTGTTTTCATTGTGCTGCTTTGAACCGGCCACTTTGAAATGGTGCAACTTTCCTGACTTTACGTAGCTCATTATGCAAAAAATCACTCGGCTGAATTTTTGCATGACATTTGCCAGCCACCGCTACTGCCGATCCAGGGGCCGGCAAATGTCGCAAAACCCCAGCAGAAATTACAAATAAATTAAATCTTACAAATTATAATTTAGCTAAACAAAATATTTCTTTTGAGTTGTGTTAGGAAATAATAACACAGGTGTAAAAGTCTTTTTGAACGTTACAGAAAAACCCTGATTGCAGTGATTGTGATTGTGATTCCATCTCTAACTGGAGGGTGTAAATAATTTTGAGGACAACTATGCATACATACAGTATATATATATATATATAACGTATATATATATATATATATATATATATGTATACTGTATATATATGTGTGTGTGTGTGTGTGTGTATTTATTTATTTATTACAAGTTTAATCTTTATCATATTTGTTTAAAAGTGTACTGTTTCTTTTTTATAAATTTATTTGAAGTACTTTGTTGGGTTTTTTTTATCTATTAAGAGTTGTAAAATTACTTTTCCTTGTATCCTACATTATATTAATTTGGGAGTCAAATGCAGTATCGGCCTCGAATATGGGCAGATTGTCCTGGCCACCGGCTGATGAGAACATATCAGTATCGGTATCAGTCTTAAAGAATCTGTATCGGTTGATCCTAATTCGAACCCACGCTGTAAGATCGTAACTCTAAAGCCCCGTTTCCACCAGTGGGTCGGGTCGGGCCGGGCCGGGCCGGATCGGTCCACGTTTTTTTGCGTCTCCACAGATAAAAACTGGGACGGGTACCCTTATATCCGACCCGACCCGGCCTACTTTTTTGGCACCCTTCGGTAGGGGTACTGGTCTAACCGATCCGGACCAAAGAGGTGGAGCTAACACAAAGCAATACATTGATGTGTTGAAAAATCTCACTTCCCGCGTGACCAAACGTAAAAACAAAGCCGGGGTGACTCCTTTTTCTGTTTCTGTCATGTGTGGTGCGGTGTTTTGGTTAAACAGCGTTGCACAGCGATGATGTCACGCGATCACGTAGCAGCGCTGTCCAGCGCCTCCAGAGTGGGTACAGGTTGCTGTGGGGACGCAGCGTGAAACCAACACATCCGTACCAAAACCCACCCGATCCGGCCTGGCCCGACCTGACCCGACCCAGACCCGCGGGTGGAAACGGGGCTTAAGGCCACGTTCACACCGCAGGTCTTAATGCTCCATTCCAACTTTTGTCACATCCGATCTTTTTGTGTGGATTTTCACATTACATTCCTATATACGGCCTGTCCATCGACTACAATATGCAGTTAAACACGAATGACATCATGCACATAAGGGTGGTCATGGAAACCAATGCAAACAAACATGGAAGTTGCGCACACTTCAGAGCTGATGAAGCGCTGTAAACAGCGTCGCCATGTTTTTGTACACATATCTATGTTTACCACACAAGCCATGGCTGCGGGCACATCTGCTGCTGTGGCTGCTACAGTCGGTGTAAGCAGGGCAGCTGCTAATGATGCGTAGACTACGCAGACTTGGAACATCACACTAAGAGGAGGTTAATGATACAAAGCCACACTCATGTTCTCCACTTCTGTAATCATGTGTGAGGAAAGCTGGATCCACCGACCTTAACGGTGGAATCCAGCAGTCTGCATACTCATGTAACTGATTTGATCTAAAAACTGGATGCTATTCTGATTACAGGTACTACCCAAAATATTAGAATATCCGGGAAAAGTTCATGTATTTCTGTAATTCAACTTAAAAGGTGCAATTTACATATTGTATAGATAAATAATATGCAAATCAATATATTTTCAAACTTGTCTGTTTGGATGTTGCTGATTAGAAGTTGCAGCTTAACTCACTGGCTGCCATTCACGTGTTTCCACGTTGATTAAGTGTTTTAACCGGGGGAGCTGTTTTAATCTCTGGCGGAGCTTGTCAGAGAGAGCGAAGTGCTGATCATCTTTATTTCGGTAGTTTTCATCTGATCCAGCAGATGGCGGTGTCAGACAAGCTTAAAAAAACCTACCAGGAAGTGATGCGTTTCCACGATGTTAGAGCTAGCAACGGTTTGCCCAAGAAGTGTGCTGGATTCTGCTGCGAGGGGGAGAGAACATGGCGACCGGTCGTAATCGAAGATGTTTAGGAGGTGGATGAAGGAGGAAAGTTTGTGGAAAAAGTGATCGGTGACAGACAGACACGATCGATCGAAGACACATCCATAGATGGAAATACAGCAGCAAAATGCGCCATCTGAAAGTGAAAGTAAGGGTCTGTCCCAAACCGCGCACTTGAGCACTTCAAACACTGTTTTTGAGTGTGTAGTGCACACATGGTGTCATTTAAGCCAAAAATTCAGTGCACTGAAATTACCAGGATGCACTGCCCACCTAAGCTGCAGTAGAGGGAAGGAGCGAGGGAGGGAGGAGTAGAGAGTAGAGAGAGACGTTTCTGCTCGATGTTTATGTTGTGAAACAAACATGTTGTGACTTATTTAGCTATTAAATAATTATTTTGCCTCCAAAACTCTTTGTTTTTAGTGTTTTATTTGTTGTTTCATAGAAGTAAACAGCTGTTCAGATGATGAAGGTGTTTCCTTTAAGTAAAAAAATATTGGCATCAAAGACACTTTTCCACTTGAAGCCGACTGTAGCATTCAATGCACGTTTTCTCTGCTTTTTGGTCAGAAACAGGCATTTTTGCTGCAACAAAGCCATGTTCTACTGCAGATTACTAAAGAATGGAAAAAGCTAGAAACAAATGTTTTTTTTTCTGATAAAAGAAGAGAGTCTAAGCTTTCCTTTGGTACATTCAGTGTTTGCATTGGCATAGTACACAATATTCTGTGAATCTCCCAAAATCAGTGAAAATGCTTAAAATCCTGGCAATATGGAGCTCTGCTCGGAAAAGGTCTGGCAGTCAATGAGTTAAGAAAACCTCAAATTCTAAAACTCAAAATATGAGAATAGTGTGAAAAGCTCCAGTATTGTAGGTTCAGAGTGTCACATTCTAATCAGGTAAATTATCCAAAACACCTTCATAAGTTCTCTGAGCCTTTAAAAAGTCTCTGTCTTGGTTTAGAAGAATTCACAATCATGAGGAAGATGCTGATCTGACAGTTCTACAGAAAACCATCATTGACTCCCTGCACAAGGTGGAAAGACACAAAAAGTGATAGGGGGGGGGGGGGGCGGGGGGCGGCGGGGGGGCCGGCGGGGGCCCCGGCCCCCCCGTCCCTTATCCCATCCCCCCCCATCCCCCCCCCCCCCTCCCCCCACCCCTCACCCCCCCCCTCCCTCTGTCATAAATAGATGAATGAAATGCACTGCCTTCCCTTCCCCTCCCATACATGTCAAAAAAAAAAAAAAAAAAAAAAAAAAAAAAGAAGCTGGATGTTCTCAGAGTGTCTCAAAGCACATTAATGGACAGTTAAGTGGAAGGAAGAAGTGTGGAAGAAAACGGTGTAGAAGCCGGAGGGCTGACAGCAGCCTGGAGAAGATGGTCAGGAAAGGACCTTTCAAACGTGTGGAGGACTTCATAAGGAATGGACCTGTGAGCTTCATCAAGTCCAGCATCAATGCAGCCGTCTACCAGGACATTTTGGAGACCTTCATGCTTGCTTCAGTGGACCAGCTGTATGGGGATGCAGACTTCATCTTCCAGCAGGACTTGGCACCTGCCCACACTGCCAAAACTACAAAATCCTGCTTCAACAACCATGGATCACCATGCTGGATTGGCCCGCAAACCCACCTGACCTGAACCCCATTGAAGACATGTGGGACATCGTCAGAGAAAGCTGAACGGGAAGAGAGCAAACAAAGAAGAGCTCAAGGCTGTGATGGAAGCATGTTGGTCTCCATAACAGCTGAGATATGCCACAAGCTGCTAGCATCTATGCCACGCCGGATTAAAGCTGGTAGCATCCATGCCACGCCGGGCTAAAGCTGCTAGCATCCATGCCACGCCGGGTTAAAGCTGCTAGCATCCATGCCACACCGGGTTAAAGCTGCTAGCATCCATGCCACGCCGGGTTAAAGCTGCTAGCATCCATGCCGCGCCGGGTTAAAGCTGCTAGCATCCATGCCACGCCGGGTTAAAGCTGCTAGCATCCATGCCACGCCGGGTTAAAGCTGCTAGCATCCATGCCACGCCGGGTTAAAGCTGCTAGCATCCATGCCACGCCGGGTTAAAGCTGCTAGCATCCATGCCGCGCCGGGTTAAAGCTGCTAGCATCCATGCCACGCCGGGTTAAAGCTGCTAGCATCCGTGCCACGCCGGGTTAAAGCTGCTAGCATCCATGCCACGCCGGGTTAAGGCAGTCATTCATGCAAAAGAGCCCAAACCAAGTACTAAGTACAGATGCAACATTTTACTGCAGGAGGCCTTATATTTTTGTATTTAAAGTCCTTCTTTAATTGATTTCATGCAATATTGTAATTTTTTGAGTTTTAGAATTTGAGGTTTTCTTAAGCTGCAACTTCTAATCAGCAACATCCAAACAAATAAAAGCTTGAAATATATTGATTTACATATTATTTATCTATACAAAATGTTAATTGCACCTTTTAAGTTGAATTATAGAAATAAATGAACTTTTTCCACAATATTCTAATTTTTTGGGTAGTACCTGTACATCAATTTTTTACAAGCAGCAAAGCCAGTGGACGTAGTTCAGGAAGGTGGACGTCATCCATGTATTTATGAGGTCAGATTGTGTTCAGCAGTAAACTGTTCCTCACTAGTTATGTCTATTTGAACAGACAACGTCCATCAGGAAGGTGTAGCTAAACATAAATGTGTCAGCTTCAGCCCCTCAGATTGGCTTCAGCTGGAGAAAAGGAAGTATTCTGATTTCACCTAAATCATGGACACCAGGATGCACGATGCATGTTCCAGATGGCTTCTTCCTGCTGTGGATATCTTGCTGTGTGGGTTGGACGGTGTTGGTCAGGGATGAAGATAGCTCATAGTCTGGACCATCATCTGAGGGGCAAACACGGCCCGGATAAGCGATCTCCATTTCAAGGCTGCAGTTTGGAGATGCTTATCTTGTAATTGCTGCGGTATCTATGGGCTCCACCTGAGCTGTGTTCATCTCTGTGATAAGCCTGCAGTGCTGCAGACAGAGCAGCCATAACTCTGCAGAGGTTACGCAGATCTGACCACATACAGCTTTATGTCTTGCAGAGGAGTTTGCCTGTGCTTTGGGTAATAATGTTGAAGGTATATTGTGTAAGTTCTCCTCTCATTTGTTCACAAAAATCAATCATTTGGTTCAAAAGTGTTTTCCCATGAATCACTAATCACTCACATCTACAAACTTAAGTGCTCCTGGAAGCTCTGAATCTGCCGTTTGTATCGTTCATATCGACATGGAACTGGCAGGCTCAGTGGTGGCTGCCATGTTGTGTCACCATGTTTTTACGTTCAGTACAAAGACTGTAGGAAATATGGCCGTAGTTTTCGGTCACGTCTGAATAAAGGAAAGTGAAGCCAGGTGGGCGTGTCCCACTGTCGCCATCTTGCCGTGTCGCGTGTGTTGTCACTCCTGGAAAATACTGAAATGGGCACAGCGTGGCCTCGGGGCAAATGATTGACAGCTGATGTACTCTGGGCTTAACTAACAGGAGCTAGCGAAGATTAACCGCCTAAGTGGCGGGATAAAGGTCAGACATGTTTGGGCTGTTCGCTGCTAAAAACCACCATGTTGCTGCTCTGCTGCAGACTGAAACCTGAGAGCTAACAAGGAGTTAACTGACAGCCACCGGCCGGCAGGCCAATATCTGCCAGCTTTGAAAAGTCACCGTAATGCAGTGAGGAGGAACCAGCATTACACTGATGCTGATGCTGCGTTCAGGTGCAGTCAGGCAGACTGCCGTCAGTAACAAACCAGATGTAATTTTAATTGCAGAAGCAGAGAGAGAGACGGTAAAACATGGGTCAGGGAAAACGATACCACGTCGCCATGACAACATTCTAGACGTGGACTGAAGTCACTGTAACTGAGAGACCAAGTCTTCACATAGAGTCCGGTGATGCCTTTACATGCATCGCTGTTTGTCTGTCTGCTGTCTGACGGCTTTCTGCTGAATGCAGCATGAAAATTGCAAACGAGTTGCTGCCATATACAACTGCTGCACAATGTCCCTTTAAACATAAAGGGAAGATGAGTAAATGAAGATAAATCCTGATAGTTATTGTCGTGCCAGCCGTGCAGATGTGTTTGTGTGGCTTCTGGCCTGCGAGCAAACAGGGAGATAAAAGCCAAACCTGCCCATGTGACCCTGCAGTGGCCTGCAGGAGCGTCCATCATCACGCTGCCGTCTCTGCTGCCCAACATGTGATGCTACTTCAGGACAGCAGCAGAAGTGAGGGGAGAGGATGGTGGATTTGTTGGGGGGGGGATTCCCACACTAATGCATTGACTTCCACCGCTGCCACCCACTAATGCTTTACATAATTAAAAATGTAAAAAATTTAAAAAATCAAACCATGATTTGACATGTTTTGCACAGACGATGACAGACGCTGCTGCAGACTCCCGTCAACTCTGAATTAGACGTGTCTTCATGGAGATATTAAAGGACAACTTTCTTTTTTTTCAACCTGGACCTTATTTCTAGGAGTTTATATGTGCATTTAGTCCATTAATCAGTACTCACTTTGAGTCCTCAGGAAGATATCACGTTTGGTCGCCCTTCGATGTACATCCAGAATAATGGCGGAGACGGGGCAGCCTCTCCATTATCTGCAGCAAAACATTAAGCAGAACGAATGAGTACTTTTGTCCCATGAGTCCAGATTTAGCTTTCCGTTAGTTATCAGGGTGTTCTACAGACTTTTTAGGGGCCGCATGCTCACGATGCGCGCTTCCGTAGTACAGCTGAGAAGACCAGCTGCTACCCAGACGACAACAAAACCACAATTTACGAAACTCTGAACTCACAGGACAATAGTACTCATTCGTTCCTTCATTGTACTTAAAATAAGCCAGTGGTTCCCAAATGTTTTCTGCAGGCCCCCCTTTTCATTGGCAATTACATATGATGTCAAGCCCCCTCCATCCCACGTGCACCCAAACATTTACCATGAGATGCATGAAAAATATAGTGCATTTGGGAGGAGGGCCATGCCTTTTGTTGATACATCATCATTTATTCATTAGTACTTAAAAGAAATATGCCCATTTTTTGTTATAAGTGCAAAAACTATTCTTTTTAACCTGGCTGCCCCCACCCCCACCTCGACATAGCCCTGAGCCCCCCAGTTCGGGAACCACTAAAATAACCCAACACTGTAGTCAGTATAACTCAACTTCTGGGTCAAATATCAACCCAAAAGTTGGATAAAAAAACAAACAAACAAAAAAAACATTTTATCGGTCAAAGTAACCCAGAAATGAGTTGGTCCCTCTTTAACCCAGCACTGGGTCAAAAATAACCCATTATAGATTATTTTTGACCCAGGAGTTTTAGTGTGTGGGGAACCGGTGTCTGTGCTCTAGCCTCGTGAGACCATCCTGATCTGGCGAGCTTCAGGTTTTCACTTGCAGATCAGTCTGTTGAAGAGAATTTGAAGCAGTTCACCAAACGAACGTCCAGCCAGCGTTGGCTTTGAGGCGGGTTGAGGTGTGATGCAACAGCAACAGTTCAGTCTAAACAACATGGCAACTTCAGCAGATGGAAACTAGCGTCAGCGTGGCTATCGCTCAAGTTTTATGCGAGTTACTGCCGACATGTTTCTTGTTTGCTGAGCTAACGAGCCGGCAGCAGCATGAGCAGCCTGGCTTGTGGTTTTGTTTTCGTCGTCGCTCTGTTAGTACGTCATATGCTTTGTTGATCTGATTGGTTGATTTGGACGTCTATCACCAGCATAGGTGGTGATAGACAGATGCCTTATCCAATCAGCTAACTAGTATTTTCGGCCCTTCCCAAAACTACGCTAACAGATGATTCCCTGATGGATATGCGGAGCAAATCCATCTGGTGTTACGGGTGCTCTTGTCTCATGCATCTTTGTCTCATTTATGGGTGGAGTATGGAGTATTTTATCATAACATCTTTTCACTGAGTTGTGTCCTTGGGTGCAGCCACAGTTCTAAAAAGGAAATGAAGCAACACATTTTCTTCCTCCATGTACGTTTTGGAGGCAGTGCAGTGATAAATATCCCAGGACATCTGCAGAACCCCGTCCAGGTGGCGTGGTTCTGACCCTCGCTCAGATCGTCGACAGTCAGGGCTTCATGTGAGCAGAGACGGCTGCATTTACAGCGCGTCAGCTGGACGAACGGGACGACAAGGTGAAGGGTGAAGTACACCAAAGGGAAGGGTTATTGGCTGCAGCGCTGCCGATCCCAGTGACACTCCCATCTATAGATGAGGAGATGGGGATTCTCCAACTATCACTGAATTTGCCTCCCTGGAAGAAACAAAACAAAATGTGATTTTTTTTTTGGTTTTGTCACACTTACACTAAAGGAATGTCTGTAACATGTAACAAATATATCCGTTATTTATTGCATCTAAAATATATGGTTGTGTTTTTACCATATTTCCTTTGTCCCTGAGACAAAATTTAAACATTCGATCCCTTATAGCACTGACTTCCATTTTGATCCAGCAGTAACTTTATGGACAAAAGACACATAAATTCCCTATTTTTTTTATTCATTGCATAATGTGTTTGTTAGATATGTTGGTATTTTATGCATCTTTCACAAATTGAAAGATGCATAAAATACCACGTCTACTTCAGAGCTGACAGGAGTCTGCAGCAGCGTCTGTCATCGTCTGTGCAAAACATGTCAAATCATTGTTTGATTTTTTTTAATTTTTAAAATTTTTAATTATGTAAAGCATTAGTGGGTGGCAGCGGTGGAAGTCGCATTAGTGGGGGAATCCCCCCCCCAACAAATTCACCATCCTCTCCCCTCACTTTTGCATTGCCTCACAAAACTGTTTGTATATTTTTTTATTTTTTTTACTATTGTTGTCACTTTTAGATTTTTGATGTTTTACATATTAAAAAAATAATACCTCAGACAACCTCAAAATATTGTCAAATTGCACTATATTTGGGTATATTTTTTGCATTTATTTGCACTTTTATTCAACAAGCATAAGATAAGAGAGTTTCAAGTTCATACAAATGTTTCTCATGTTTTTAAGAATTTGTCTCTTTTTTTGTCCCCTGTAGTATCGAAAATGGTATTGAGTATCGAATATTTTTTTAGATATCGAAATCGAGTTTGAAATTTTAGTATCGTGACAACCCTAGTCACTACTACTACTAACTTTCAGATTCTAGCTTTTCCCCATAAACCACGCCCACTTCAAATGTCCAACCAATCATATAATACTTCTCCGAGCCAGTGAGAAGAAAGTTCTGACGCGTTGAGAACGAGCCGTTACGTTCCCAACCATGTCTGTGAGAAAAAAGAAAGTTCTTCCTCCTCACAGGCGTTCACCAGGGTTCATTTCTGGTGCTGATTGATCGCAGCAGAGTTCAACAACAAATGGAAACGTTGCAGGTAGGGCGCTAACGGTACACAAAATCACCGTTTGGTATGTACCTTGGTACACAAGTCACGGTTCGTTTTTTTTTTTTTTTTTTTGGTATAGTAGTGGAAAAAATACAAATATGTTTATAAACATGTTCTCTAAAATTTAACATCAAAGCTGTTCTGCCATATTGTTTGAATGAGAAAAAAATAACCATAAATTAAGAAAATATTTTAAAATAAAATATTTTTATTTATAAAAATATATACAGCAGCATTGTTCTTCAAAAAAACAAAACTTCTGTTTGTTTTTTTGTTTTTTCACACTTTCAAATTGAAAAATAAAAAAAACATGCTTTCATCTCACCATTTGAGATTTCAGAGCAGCATTTAACAGAAACAGCGCCGTTTTCATTTCCCTCCTCATCACAGAAACTAAACATCACAGCAGGTTACTTTTCTGGTCAGATTGCCTGCATAAAAAAATGCATAAACAAGTAACATGCTGCTGTTTTTACACTTGTTGGCACTAAATTAGTCTGTTAACAGTAACATTCAGACTTGTGTGGTGTCACTTTAGATGCGTTATGTTGGAAGTGTTTCTGTGTACATACCAAAGACGGTAAATAATACGTACCCGACTGAGTTGGCATGCTGCTTTTGTTTTGTCTGCCTTTTCTTTTTTTCCTCTTCTCCCTCTTCGTCAAAACCGAG
This sequence comes from Atherinomorus stipes, assembly GCA_023101725.1. Lineage (NCBI taxonomy): Eukaryota > Metazoa > Chordata > Actinopteri > Atheriniformes > Atherinidae > Atherinomorus > Atherinomorus stipes. Next base: position 32,219 of record JALJCO010002911.1, on the reverse strand, counting down.
GTGTTCCCAGACGGGGACTTGAGGCTTATTCAACAGGGGCTCCTACTGCAGCTCAACTAGCTACTAATGCCATGTTGTTAGGAGTTGTTAGAAAAAGGATGAGGTTGTCAGAAAAAGGATGAAGCCTCCAAGTGGAGGCGAAGATTAAACAGTCCGTCACTAATCTATGTCTGTTGGCACGCAAAAACTTAATGAAACAATAAAGAGCTAAATAAACAAATCCTGCTCCCAACATTTCGGTACAGGGTCGTGCCAAACCAGAGCAGTGTACCGAACGGTTCCACAGGAACAAATGAAGAGATGTACACTGTCTGGCCAAAAAAGTCTCCACCTGGATTTAACGATGCAAAAAGGTCAGAGCCTCCTATTGGATAATTACTGCATGAACAATTATCTTTCAACAAGTTATTTAACCCCAACTGGTGCAATGAGTTTTTTCTCATTTCCTAAACAACCATGTGGAAAGACACATCCGTGGTGGTGGAAAAGATGTTCGTCTGTCTGAGAAGGGTCAGATCATTGGCAGCATCAAGCAGAGAAAACATCTAAGGAGATGCAGAAACTACTAAAACTGGGTTCAGAACAGTCCAACGCATTATGAAAAACTGGAAGGATAGTGGACCATCGTCTTCCAGGAAGAAATGTGGCCGGAAAGGCAGATGGAGTGATGCAGCATCATGCCTAGTGCTACTGTATGAGCCTGTGGGGGCAGTGTGATGATCTGGGGTTGCTGCAGTTGCTCAGGTCCCTGTTCAGGTCTAGGTTCAGGTCCAGGTTCAGGTCTAGGTTCAGGTCCACAGGCAGGTCAGGCCTGTTCAGCAACAGTATGTGCTCAAGGACTGAGGTCAGCTGATACCTGAATATAATGAGCAGGTTATTCCATGGAGGATAACCTGCTCATTATATCAACATCAGTGATGTTTCTCCCTGATGGCACGGACAAATTCCAACATGATGATGCTGGAATTCATCGCTCAGATTGTGAAAGACTGGTTCAGGTCCAGGTTCAGGTCTAGGGTCGGACTCTACCATCATCATCAGGTCCAAGTTTAGGTCTAGGGTCGGACTCTACCATCATCATCAGGTCCAGGCTCAGGTCTAGGGTCAGACTCTACCATCATCATCAGGTCCAGGTTCAGGTCTAGGGTCAGACTCTACCATCATCATCAGGTCCAGGTCAGGTCTAGGGTCGGACTCTACCATCATCATCAGGTCCAGGTCAGGCTAGGGTCAGACTCTACCATCATCATCAGGTCCAGGTTCAGGTCTAGGGTCGGACTCTACCATCATCATCAGGTCCAGGTTCAGGTCTAGGGTCAGACTCCACCATCATCATCAGGTCCAGGTTCAGGTCTAGGGTCAGACTCCACCATCATCATCAGGTCCAGGTTCAGGTCTAGGGTCAGACTCTACCATCATCATCAGGTCCAGGTTCAGGTCCAGGTTCAGGTCTAGGGTCAGACTCTACCATCATCATCAGGTCCAGGTTCAGGTCCAGGTTCAGGTCTAGGGTCAGACTCTACCCTGGATGGAAACAAATCTGCTGACATTGCAGAAGCTTCTGGAAACGATGCTTCAGGGAATGATGCCGCGATCAAAGATGAAGGTTCCAGCGGAACGTTAGAGGACCTGTTTGGTTCCAGCGGAACGTTAGAGGACCTGTTTGGTTCCAGAGGAACGTTAGAGGACCTGTTTGGTTCCAGTGGAACGTTGGAGGACCTGTTTGGTTCCAGCGGAACATTAGAGGACCTGTTTGGTTCCAGCGGAACGTTAGAGGACCTGTTTGGTTCCAGCGGAACATTAGAGGACCTGTTTGGTTCCAGAGGAACGTTAGAGGACCTGTTTGGTTCCAGCGGAACGTTAGAGGACCTGTTTGGTTCCAGTGGAACGTTAGAGGACCTCTTTTGTTCCAGCGGAACATTAGAGGACCTGTTTGGTTCCAGCGGAACGTTAGAGGACCTGTTTGGTTCCAGCGGAACGTTAGAGGACCCGTTTGGTTCCAGCGGAACGTTAGAGGACCTTTTTGGTTCCAGCGGAACGTTAGAGGACCTGTTTGGTTCCAGCGGAACGTTAGAGGACCTGTTTGGTTCCAGCGGAAAGTTAGAGGACCTGTTTGGTTCCAGCGGTACGTTAGAGGACCTGTTTGGTTCCAGCGGAACGTTAGAGGACCCGTTTGGTTCCAGCTGAACTTTAGAGGACCTGTTTGGTTCCAGCGGAACGTTAGAGGACCTGTTTGGTTCCAGCGGAACGTTAGAGGACCTGTTTGGTTCCAGCGGAACGTTAGAGGACCTGTTTGGTTCCAGCGGAACGTTAGAGGACCTGTTTGGTTCCAGAGGAACGTTAGAGGACCTGTTTGGTTCCAGCGGAACGTTAGAGGACCCGTTTGGTTCCAGAGGAACGTTAGAGGACCTGTTTGGTTCCAGTGGAACGTTGGAGGACCTGTTTGGTTCCAGCGGAACATTAGAGGACCTGTTTGGTTCCAGCGGAACGTTAGAGGACCTGTTTGGTTCCAGCGGAACATTAGAGGACCTGTTTGGTTCCAGAGGAACGTTAGAGGACCTGTTTGGTTCCAGCGGAACGTTAGAGGACCCGTTTGGTTCCAGCTGAACTTTAGAGGACCTGTTTGGTTCCAGCGGAACGTTAGAGGACCTGTTTGGTTCCAGCGGAACGTTAGAGGACCTGTTTGGTTCCAGCGGAACGTTAGAGGACCTGTTTGGTTCCAGCGGAACGTTAGAGGACCTGTTTGGTTCCAGAGGAACGTTAGAGGACCTGTTTGGTTCCAGCGGAACGTTAGAGGACCCGTTTGGTTCCAGCGGAACGTTAGAGGACCTGTTTGGTTCCAGCGGAACGTTAGAGGACCTTTTTGGTTCCAGCGGAACGTTAGAGGACCTGTTTGGTTCCAGCGGAACGTTAGAGGACCTGTTTGGTTCCAGCGGAACGTTAGAGGACCTGTTTGGTTCCAGAGGAACGTTAGAGGACCTGTTTGGTTCCAGCGGAACGTTAGAGGACCTGTTTGGTTCCAGCGGAACGTTAGAGGACCCGTTTGGTTCCAGCGGAACGTTAGAGGACCCGTTTGGTTCCAGCAGAACGTTAGAGGACCCGTTTGGTTCCAGCAGAACTTTAGAGGACCCGTTTGGTTCCAGCGGAACGTTAGAGGACCTGTTTGGTTCCAGCGGAACGTTAGAGGACCTGTTTGGTTCCAGAGGAACGTTAGAGGACCTGTTTGGTTCCAGCGGAACGTTAAAGGACCTGTTTGGTTCCAGCGGAACGTTAGAGGACCTGTTTGGTTCCAGCGGAACGTTAGAGGACCTGTTTGGTTCCAGCGGAACGTTAGAGGACCTGTTTGGTTCCAGTGGAACGTTAGAGGACCTCTTTTGTTCCAGCGGAACATTAGAGGACCTGTTTGGTTCCAGCGGAACGTTAGAGGACCTGTTTGGTTCCAGCGGAACGTTAGAGGACCCGTTTGGTTCCAGCGGAACGTTAGAGGACCTTTTTGGTTCCAGCGGAACGTTAGAGGACCTGTTTGGTTCCAGCGGAACGTTAGAGGACCTGTTTGGTTCCAGCGGAACGTTAAAGGACCTGTTTGGTTCCAGCGGAAAGTTAGAGGACCTGTTTGGTTCCAGCGGTACGTTAGAGGACCCGTTTGGTTCCAGCGGAACGTTAGAGGACCCGTTTGGTTCCAGCTGAACTTTAGAGGACCTGTTTGGTTCCAGCGGAACGTTAGAGGACCTGTTTGGTTCCAGCGGAACGTTAGAGGACCTGTTTGGTTCCAGCGGAATGTTAGAGGACCTGTTTGGTTCCAGCGGAACGTTAGAGGACCTGTTTGGTTCCAGAGGAACGTTAGAGGACCTGTTTGGTTCCAGCGGAACGTTAGAGGACCCGTTTGGTTCCAGCGGAACGTTAGAGGACCCGTTTGGTTCCAGCGGAACGTTAGAGGACCTTTTTGGTTCCAGCGGAACGTTAGAGGACCTGTTTGGTTCCAGCGGAACGTTAGAGGACCTGTTTGGTTCCAGCGGAACGTTAGAGGACCTGTTTGGTTCCAGAGGAACGTTAGAGGACCTGTTTGGTTCCAGCGGAACGTTAGAGGACCTGTTTGGTTCCAGCGGAACGTTAGAGGACCCGTTTGGTTCCAGCGGAACGTTAGAGGACCCGTTTGGTTCCAGCGGAACGTTAGAGGACCCGTTTGGTTCCAGCAGAACTTTAGAGGACCCGTTTGGTTCCAGCGGAACGTTAGAGGACCTGTTTGGTTCCAGCGGAACGTTAGAGGACCTGTTTGGTTCCAGAGGAACGTTAGAGGACCTGTTTGGTTCCAGCGGAACGTTAGAGGACCCGTTTGGTTCCAGCGGAACGTTAGAGGACCCGTTTGGTTCCAGCGGAACGTTAGAGGACCCGTTTGGTTCCAGCGGAACGTTAGAGGACCCGTTTGGTTCCAGCGGAACGTTAGAGGACCCGTTTGGTTCCAGAGGAACGTTAGAGGACCCGTTTGGTTCCAGAGGAACGTTAGAGGACCTGTTTGGTTCCAGCGGAACGTTAGAGGACCTGTTTGGTTCCAGCGGAACTTTAGAGGACCTGTTTGGTTCCAGCGGAACGTTAGAGGACCCGTTTGGTTCCAGCGGAACGTTAGAGGACCTGTTTGGTTCCAGAGGAACGTTAGAGGACCTGTTTGGTTCCAGCGGAACGTTAGAGGACCTGTTTGGTTCCAGCGGAACGTTAGAGGACCCGTTTGGTTCCAGCGGAACGTTAGAGGACCCGTTTGGTTCCAGCGGAACGTTAGAGGACCCGTTTGGTTCCAGCGGAACGTTAGAGGACCTGTTTGGTTCCAGCGGAACGTTAGAGGACCTGTTTGGTTCCAGCGGAACGTTAGAGGACCTGTTTGGTTCCAGCTGAACGTTAGAGGACCCGTTTGGTTCCAGCGGAACGTTAGAGGACCCGTTTGGTTCCAGCGGAACGTTAGAGGACCCGTTTGGTTCCAGAGGAACGTTAGAGGACCTGTTTGGTTCCAGCGGAACGTTAGAGGACCCGTTTGGTTCCAGCGGAACGTTAGAGGACCCGTTTGGTTCCAGCGGAACGTTAGAGGACCTGTTTGGTTCCAGCGGAACGTTAGAGGACCTGTTTGGTTCCAGCGGAACGTTAGAGGACCTGTTTGGTTCCAGCGGAACGTTAGAGGACCTGTTTGGTTCCAGCTGAACGTTAGAGGACCCGTTTGGTTCCAGCGGAACGTTAGAGGACCCGTTTGGTTCCAGCGGAACGTTAGAGGACCCGTTTGGTTCCAGCGGAACGTTAGAGGACCTGTTTGGTTCCAGAGGAACGTTAGAGGACCTGTTTGGTTCCAGCGGAACGTTAGAGGACCTGTTTGGTTCCAGCGGAACGTTAGAGGACCTGTTTGGTTCCAGCGGAACGTTAGAGGAGCCGTTTGGTTCCAGCGGAACTTTAGAGGACCTGTTTGGTTCCAGCGGAACGTTAGAGGACCTGTTTGGTTCCAGCGGAACTTTAGAGGACCTGTTTGGTTCCAGCGGAACGTTAGAGGACCTATTTGGTTCCAGCGGAACTTTAGAGGACCTGTTTGGTTCCAGCGGAACGTTAGAGGACCTATTTGGTTCCAGCGGAACGTTAGAGGACCCGTTTGGTTCCAGCGGAACGTTAGAGGACCCGTTTGGTTCCAGCGGAACGTTAGAGGACCCGTTTGATTCCAGCGGAACGTTAGAGGACCCGTTTGGTTCCAGCGGAACGTTAGAGGACCCGTTTGGTTCCAGCGGAACGTTAGAGGACCCGTTTGGTTCCAGCGGAACGTTAGAGGACCCGTTTGGTTCCAGCGGAACTTTAGAGGACCTGTTTGGTTCCAGCGGAACGTTAGAGGACCTGTTTGGTTCCAGCGGAACGTTAGAGGACCTGTTTGGTTCCAGCGGAACGTTAGAGGACCTGTTTGGTTCCAGCGGAACTTTAGAGGACCTGTTTGGTTCCAGCGGAACGTTAGAGGACCCGTTTGGTTCCAGCGGAACGTTAGAGGACCTGTTTGGTTCCAGAGGAACGTTAGAGGACCTGTTTGGTTCCAGCGGAACGTTAGAGGACCTGTTTGGTTCCAGCGGAACGTTAGAGGACCTGTTTGGTTCCAGCGGAATGTTAGAGGACCTGTTTGGTTCCAGCGGAACGTTAGAGGACCTGTTTGGTTCCAGCGGAACGTTAGAGGACCTGTTTGGTTCCAGCGGAACGTTAGAGGACCTGTTTGGTTCCAGTGGAACGTTAGAGGACCTGTTTGGTTCCAGCGGAACGTTAGAGGACCCGTTTGGTTCCAGAGGAACGTTAGAGGACCTTTTGGTTTGTTTTTTGTGGCAGTGTCGTTGTGATGCGGCTCACCTCAGTGTGATGTCTCATGAGAGACTAAACATGGAACTGAAGCTTTAAATCTCAGTTTGTTTCCATTCTGGATGAGTTTTAGCAAACAGTAGGAAGAAAATCATTTACATGGGTCTGAGTTGCAGCCAGTGCCATGGAGACCATTTTCGCCTTAACACCGGTAGAGCAAGCAGCGTTAAATCCTCACATACTCAGATTTCAAATAAGGGATGATTTGTAATCTGGATGTTTTATATAAAAGTAGGGCTGCGCAATTAATCGAAATTTGATTGTGATTTCAATTTTCGTGATAAACGATCTCCAAACTCATATAATCAAGTTGAAACATTTATTTGCTATTTTTCCTTACAGAATTTTGGCAAGTTATTCTGAAGTTAAAGTTCATTTCAGTGGCTTCACTCCTGCGATTTTTTGGGTGTCATGAACAAAAATGTTCGACTTGGACTCCTTTTGCATTATATTAAAACTAAAAGTTTATTTTGGCTTTTTAAAAAAATATATAAATAAGTATATTTATTTTATTCTTCAAATAAAGTGAAATTGCAGAACAGCTGTATACATAGTTTATTTTGGAAACATTTGTTTTTCTATGTTTTCCACATTTATTTAATGTTCATTACATTAATAAATACATAACATGTAATTATTTTATAAATGTTATGTTTTATACATTGCAAAACAGCTGTAATATACATATTTGTAGCCTATATTTTTCAGTTTGAATGTTTTATATAAACACTTTATATAAAGTGTTTTTTGAATGAGAGCAATGCTAAATAAATGCATGGTGTAACTAAAGAAAAAGATCATCTAAATAATCGTGATTTCAATATTTACCAAAATAATCGCAATAATGATTATTTTCCATAATCGACCAGCCCTCAGAAATGGCTGAAAAATCCATATTTCACTTCAAAAATATCCCCAAACTGTCCCAGCTTGCTGCTGGCAAATGGGTGAAAATTCTCCAAATATGAAGAGAGGAAAAAATAATAACGGTTGTTGACATGTAAACAAAATGTTTGTTTCAGGATTTCTTCCTTTCTTATGATTAAACATTAGTGTGGGATAGAGGGGTGTCCATGACAACGAACAAACACCTTCAGGTTACGTGGGAGAGACCGGGTGCACATACTCCCCCCCCCGGCCTCCAGGTCAGCCCACACATCTGATGTGTGAAGGACACGTTCTTCACACACATGCTGATGAGCTCCAGGTTACGAGAGGCGGCACGGCGCTGACTTTGCTGCCTTTCATGTCTCTGAAATGTAGGACGTGGACATGTGGATGAAGAGAGAGACGATCCTACGGTCTGAATCATGTCCCAACCTTCATCTGATGTATAATCACGCCTGCAGGACAGAGGATGAATGTCAGATCAGTCTCATCACAGCCGTTAGAAACACTAATGAACAGTTTTAACAGACTCATAATGTGCTTTTAATCCATGGTAGCTAATGTCCTCGCCTTCTTTCCCCTTCCTCCTCCTCCTCCTCCTCCTCCTCCTATCAGGTTTTGCGGTGAATCTCCAGGTGATCCTGGCGAACCCGCGGGCGCAGTTCAAGCGACGGGGCTCCCAGCCGGGGATGCAGGAGTCCGACTTCCTCAAGCAGATCACCAAGGTGACCGAGTTGGAGCCCAAAGCAAGCGACTGCACACGGGTCAGTAGCATCTGTCGCCATGGCAACGGGCAGGAAAACACTTATGATGATGTAACAGCCTCATTTGCTGATGTCAGGCCTCCTTCCTCCAAAACAAGCACATTCATGGCCTGACAGAGCAGATGTGATCCAGCTGTCTGTCCAGGCAGCTCACACCTCACTACTACTACCACTACACAGGTGTGTAGTGGTAGTAGTAATACATGTGAGCAAAGATATTTTTATACTTCAGTCTGCTTCCTTGATTTTATGTAACCCTGTAAATGCACAGAGGTCTTAGAAAACCTCCCACTCCCATTGATGCACAGCTGTGTGTGCGCACTAGGGATGGGTAAAGATTTATCAGTACTACCACTCACAACAATACTTCTTATTTATCTGGTACTTCATCGATACCCTTATCAATACTTTATAAGGCAATAAACTTTGAAAATTGACTGAAAGCTAGGGTTGGCAATGTTGGAAAAATGGTTGGAGCAAGCGACATTAAAAAACACACCACCCGAAACCACGCCTTCAGAGCGCAGGGACGTGTGCGCCAATGTTTTATGGGCAGGTTAACGATAACAGCCCGATAGCTCGTTAGCATGATCGTAAACTGCTGACAAACACGTCTCTAAAAGCTTTAATTCACTCACCTCCAACTGCTTCTGCGGCGTAAAAAGTCCACACCTCCAAACCTGATCCTGATCTGATGTTTGGTTTTGGTTCTTTGGCGGAGCAGCGGTTAGCGGTCCGTTAGCTACATTTGTTTACAGTGAGCGGCACACAGGGGGGTCATGTGGGGGACGGAGAGAGGGGAGGGACAGAGATGAGACATAAAGGCATGGATTTGTTCTTCCTGTGAGTTGGGAATTAGCAGTTCCTGCTTTGAGTTTTCCAGACCTGCAGCTCTCACAGAGGTCTGACTGTTTCCTTCCTGATGTGATGATACTGTCAGGATGGAAGGAGCATTTCACCCAGTAAAACAAAGAGTGGTTCTGAACAGGATCACCAACTCTGGCTTTAAATGAGGACTCTGCTTAGAGCTGCAACAACTAAACTATTTTTAAAAGCGTTGGCAACTAATTTCATCATCAATTCGTTGTGTAAAGTGATTTGTGCACCTCTCAGCGTGTTGCAGTGCCGTTTACTTCACCTGCAGAGCTTTGTCAACGCTGGCTGACTGATATAAAGTTTTTATAAAAAAGAGTCCATGGCACCTGCAGAGCAGAGGGGGTGTTTTCATTGGAAAATTAAATTCAACAAATGAAACAGGAGCAGAGCGGTTGTCTCTCACACCACCAACACGGAAACGTGTTAGAGCTACCGATGAGGATGATGAGGATGAGGGAAGCTCAGAAACAGGGTGAGTCGCTACAATATCCTATATTCCTCCCATTTTAGAGTGAAAAAACTTTCCTCACTTTTAAACGGTGAACCTGTGGCAGCGCAACAGTCACGCTCCCATCAGCCCCTGCAGCGTGTGCTCTGGTTAAGCAGGAGGCAATACGATCTTTGGACCAAGTTTAAGTTTCCTACAAAAGATGAATACGATCTTAACATGCTGTCAGGAGAAGCGATAAGGTTGAAGCTTAGTCCGCGTGGATCAGACTCAGCCCCCCGGGGCCATTTCAGCCCTGTTTCCACCAGCGCGTCCAGACTAGTACAAGTTTAAATGTTTCACAGGTAAAAACTTGCATCAGACCCGACCAGTCCTACTTTTATTGGGAACCTTCAGTTTGGTACCAACCAAAAATCGGAGCTTGACACGCTGAGCCACTGATTGGGTGAAAGCGTCATCTCTTCCTGTTCAACTCTACGCCAAGAACAAAGTGGCAACAACACCATGATTAAATATACTGATTTTTTTATTGTAATTTAAAGCCAAGAGGAAATAATACCTGCTGGATATCAGACGTTCTCATACTTCATTTCCATGTCAACGCTCTTCTTCATCAAAATTAAGGACCAGCCGAACTATAATCAGCCAAAACATACTTTTCATTTTATTATAACACTTTAATTCTGCCCTTACTGGAATTTGATGTGACTTCTAGTTTGGCAGATAGATAACAGGTTCCTCAATAAACACGCAGGAGGCCGTAGATAGGTTTATGACGATTATGAGAAGCTCTGTGAGACTGAAATACAAACATACAAATGTGCATATTCATAAACTTAAATGAGTCAGATTTTTTTTCTGCATATGAGCAAATATTACTTTGTGTCCATTAAAAACACAGTGATGACTTTCCTCATTTGTTGCACACACACGACAATCGATTAGCATGAATGCTAGCTAAATATTGAAAAGCCCATAGACAGGCTAACACAGTTAGCATCGCTACTGTTTTCAGGGCGTTTAACATGAACAACATTCCTTCAAACGTTTAAAGGAAGAGAGCAATAAAGTGCTCCAGAGTCTTGCTCCCCATGAGAGGGAAGTGGAAAATAAAGTGACATCATTCTGTGGGTGAACTATTCCTTTAACACCAACACTGACATCATATAAACGTCACTGATCACTTGCAGACATGTTCTTCAAGGTTATGTTCAGAAAACGTGCAAAAGACACCCAGCAGGAATGTCGCTGAGGAAACTACGGCAAGTCTGGAGAGTAAAAAAAGTCCCGTTACGACAGTTCCACTTTCTTAACGGGGAAGCACGCCAAATATACAGACAGGGGCAAAATGACGTTGGTTATCGTTGTAAATGTCGGTGATAAACCGAAAATTTACTGACACCGACATTTACAACGATAACTGACATTATTTTACTCATGTCGGTATATTCGGCCTGATGCCCCTTTAAGGAAGTGGAACTGTAAAACTGATTTTAAAAAGTACTGAGTACTCATACAACCCTAACTACTTTTTTAAATCTTTTTTTTTTTTTTTTCTGAATTGGTCATTTAATTCGGCTTAAACTGACCCAGTGGGATGAGATTGTCATTTAGAGACAGAAGACAAGCAGACCCTCTGCAGGCCAGTAAATCTAACACAGTTTACAGAAATATCTGATCCAAACTGAGAGCTGACAACATTTTGGATATCTGGCTGCCTGTCCTGCAGCTCATAAAACTGTGTCAGCCTTGAGCACCAACGGAAGAATAGAAACAAGACTGAATGAATTTGTTGTTGCCCCACTGTTTACTGGCGGAGAATGAGCCATTTGCAGCCCTGGCCAATCAATCAGTCGGGATTTCTTCTTCTTTCTTCCTGGTCAGCAGTTGCTCTGGGGAATCCCGCCCCCTAGCGAGAACTTGTTGTAACTGTGTGAAAGCAAAGGAGTAAAATTTTTCAGAATTCCCACCCAGTCGAACGGAGTCCCCTGAACCGGACTTTCCTGGTGTGAATGCATCCTTACACGACTTGATAAGCACAAATAAAAAGAAATGAATAAATCATAAATTGGTGTGAGGAAACATTAAACTAATGCTATCAATACAAATGAGGTTGATAATTGGACTTCGACTCTACCCCTGCAACACCCCTTTTGATCTTTTTAGCCTCTTTTCCAAGCTACTCAGGGAGGCGATACAGCTGTTGTACGTCCCTTATGATAAATAAAATAACATTCATCGTAAAATTTCTGTATTTTGTCTGGACATCCTGCCAACTTTAAACTGAATATATAGCATGACGGAAGCGGCAGGCGCAGGACCCGAGCCAACCTGGTACCGGCACATCCGATAAGTACCCTGGAAAAGACTGAGTGGGAAGGTTTGGGGGCATTTGTGCTGCAGACATACTGTAGATCAGACTCAGGGCGAGACCTTGTAAACTCAGAGTGAGGGTCAGGTAAGACTGTATTTGAACGCCGGGGTGACGTCTTCTCTTCCTTTTTGTAAATGCCGACCTCCTGCATGCCTGCTTGTTGTTCCAGACCAGAACGTATTGGCGGTGCCTGACCAGACTGATACGGCCCAGCAGTGTAAATCTCCCTGGTGTTTGTGTCATTTTAATAGCCACCAGCGCGGCAGATACCACCCATCGGGCATCCCTCCTCACTGGTGACAGCATGACTCATGCTTTAAGCTCATGGCTCAGTCTAAACATAGAACAGTACAGCCTGGATCGGATGGAAACGGCACCAGAGTGCTATCAATTTTTGTTTTGCTCTCAGACAGCTTAGATCGATGCACCTCATCTAAAACCACCACCGCCCCTGTTGGCACTTGGTTTTATGAAGCCACTCATCCTCTTGACAACCGTCACAAAGCTGCCTGAGAGACTTTTTATGAGAAATGGATCCTTTTATGTTTCTCACCTTTGGAGGAACTCAGGAGCAGAACAGGTGACGTGTAGCTGTTCCTCAGATACGAGCATCGCTCCATTTTTTCCCCCCCCCCCTTTTTTTTTTTTTTCTTGTCCCCGTTGGATATGCTGACAGTCTTTGTTGCTCCCTCTGATATTCAGTCTGGCTTTTTGACGCTGACCCTGTGTTCACACCGGACACGGATAAAATTATTCGCACAAACGAATTACATGTTAAGTCAATGTACAGACGCGAACAGCCGCGACTTTGCTTGACGCAAATTTGCCGCGCGACAAGCCCCAAACGCACGTTTCAAGGCCTTTACACACCTACTCCGAATATTTTGTCCGAAATATTCGCACGGCAAAAGTTAAATCAAATTAATGTCAAGTCCACGGGAGCGTTCACATCAGTGACAAAATTTCGTCTTGCGATTTTGCAATGTTTTTTTTTTTCTAACTGAGGTAAATTTTCTTAATATTCGCATCCGACAGATACACAACTCCACCAATCAGAGAAGGCGCTCTGACCGTCAGAGCTGGTTGCAAACAAAAAGAAAAGGAAAAGAGAGAGACGTGCAGACGTTGCTGCAGCATCTTGTTTGGCAAACGAGGGGAAGAAATATCACCACTGAAGTAACCGTGTTTCCCTGCATTTTGTAGCTGTTCCAGATTATTATCTACAGGTGTTTTATTTAAAATCCCCATCTGGCATCTCCACGGTGAGATCAGCTGTTTTTCAGCATCCAGAAGTTTCCCTCTCCCTCTGTCACTGCTGCATGTGCTCACGTTCCTCTGGAATGACCAAAACCAGTTTGTTCTTAAATCTTCGTGTTTTGTGTCGGAGCAGGTGTGTTTAGACAAATGCGTGGATATTTTTCCTCCGAATTATTCGCAATTTCGTGCCATTTATTCGCATCGGTCCCGGCGTGAAAAGGCCTTTACTCGTGTGAATGAGGTTTCCTTCCCGCGCAAATAAAGCGTATTTCACCTGTTTGCTCAAGTTGAAAAATTGAACCCAAGCGTTTTATATGTGCAAACAATACGAGCCCCGTCACTGAAAATGAGACGTGATGTGGACGGACGGCGCTCTGCAGCTTGCTGCTCTCTTCTACAGTAAGAAGAGAAAAGCACTTTTCACAGATAAAATCACAAAGTGCTGCAGACAAAAGCGGTGAAATAAAACCATAAATTTAGGACTGAAAACCCGGTCAGACAAAACAGAGAACCTGTAGTTGCCCGGAGGATGATGCAGCTCTGTCCCCAATACAGAAATAAACTGAGGTTGTTGGTTATCACACGTCAATGTCAGTCTCAGGTGTAGTGTCCAGTTTGGTCTCAGACTAGTGAAGTGTGCAGTTTGGTCATTAGATGACTCCAGTACCTGGAGTTCAGCCTCAGCTGATGTAAACAAACACTCGCTCTGTGTTGTGATCAGGATGAAAGCAGCAGGAAAGCGGTCAGTTAGGAGTTACGTTTAATCAGCTGGTTAAATGTTAAAAGCTGGAGGCGAGGAGACGGCAGAGACTCGTTAAACTAAACTACAATAACTAGCGACAGCAAACACGTTCTTTAGCTGGAAGTTGTTGGAAGTTTAGCTGGAAGCGCTAACTAGCCGCAGCTAGCTTACTCACCGAAGGCAGATGGACAGATGGTCAGCAGCTGGAATACAGCTCTTGTAGTTTGTATCCTGGAGGGATATGCAGCACCGATCCTCCCCACAGATCATCAAACTGGGGAGGGGGTGGCCTGGAACCAGCCATCTTCCAGATGTAACTCCTGGATCAGGTGATGAAATCCACCGAGCTCTGAGACCTCTGGAGAATCTGGTGGATCCAAACACGCCGGCGTCTTCGGTTCTCCGACTTCCAAAGCAGGAACAGTGCTGCAGCTCTCTCAAGGTACTAAAATAACCGGTTCTGCCATGTTCACCTGACTGACGTGACTGACGGGAGACAAACCCCCACCCCCACTCCAGAAAGTTCAAGCTGATGCGTGAGTGAAGCGTCTTATTCACGCGTACTACATGCTTTATTCACGTGAAAAAAACACCCGAATCAAGCAAGTAAACATCCAGCATTCGCGCCTTGAGATCTAGGCGCGTACGCGGATGAAGGCATCCGGTGTGAACACAGGGTGAGTCAGTCAGCAGTGAGTGACAGACCAGTTCCTCATGTCGCGGACACTTTCACAAAAATGTTGCTCCAAGTATATCAGCAGATTTAACTGTATCACTAAACCATGCTCATCAATAACTCCCGACCCCTCCAGAAACTGAGGTCAGGTGCGTTTGAACCAGCCTGAACATGGATGACATTGATCTCTGGAGATACTAGTGGGGACAGAGGCTAAAGAAACATGGAACTTTCTGCTCTGTAAATTACAAGCAAGTAATCAATTATTTCTGCTTTTTGATGCACATTTAATCAGTTTCTAACTTTCACCAGCAGCATTTTTAGAACTGGATTAACTAGCTGGAAACTCTAAAAAGCTCTGACTAAAAGTGAGTCACTGCTGAAATGTACAACTCCACCCTGTTAAATATGAAATCACTGGGTCAGTTGTTCATTGCACATGAAAACACCCCCCACCCACAATAATTAAGGTTGGACATCATTTGAATTTTAACGAATCGGGATCAGATTCTATTCCCTGCTTTCGATTCCAGTTCCTAACGATTCTCAATTTTGATTCTCTTAAGGGGCCGGGTAAAAAAAAAAAGTTTACATTTTCTTTTTTGTGGACAACTAAATCAAATAACAGACACGGACATTAATATAGTAACCTCTGGTTCTATTTACATTCGTACCAAAGGCATTTAATTGCGTTAAAAAAAGTAGAAGAAGAAATAAAAACGATCCTTGAATGTCTCCTGCTGTGTCTGATGCTATGAGGCAGGGCCGAGGCAACAGTGAACGAAAGGTTCTTTCACGTTAGTTTCCAAAAGTCTTCAATAAGACTAGAAAATGTCACCAGACTTTTCACTAGCTGCTTTCTTAAAAGAAAATTATCACAGGGTCTGAAAACTTGCTAATTACAGCGACAAAGCTTTGGAGAGATGCGATGTTCATGAACGAATCAGTTCTTTTGAACAACTCTTTCAAATTAACGATGAGGTGGGGGCCTGGGTCGTGAGCCTTGCGGGCTTCCTCCTCCTTGCAGAGACGAGGCTGCATCTGCATGACTGTATCACCACGGAGCACCCTTTATTATGCATGTTGATGCTGTGATGCTGCTTCCCATTGCGATGACTAGGTTGTACCTCTTCTCTACTTCCCATTGCGATGACTAGGTTGTACCTCTTCTCTACTTCCCATTGCGCTGATTAGGTTGTACCTCTTCTCTGCGTAGTTCTGCGTGTGTTTGTATGATCTGAGGATATTTAAGCCACCTGCAGGTCCTCCTGTAGGGGATTGCTTGTTTTGTTTTCCGACAGAGACCTTGGAATGTTGTTTAGGGATCTCTGTACAGATGTACCAGTGAACTGTGTAAGTGGATTCATGTTTTCTCTCCTCTCTCTCTCTCTCTCTCTCTCTCTCTCTTCTTCTATCTCAGTCCTTTCTTTCTGTTCCACTAACTTTCATTTCTCCCTTGTCAAGCCCAGCAGTATGATATGGAATGCTGTTATAAACAGATGCTTAATTAAAGAAATAAAATGAATAAACAGAATATCAAGAGGAGCCTTATGTTCATAAAGCTCCCCTTGGCAAAGCAAAACTGTTCAACACAATAAAGCAATCGGATTTCCATTCTGCTTGCTATGATGCTGGACAGGACAAGTAAAAAAAAAAAAAAAGAACGATGAGAATCAGATCTCAGTTGTGAGCCGTTCTTTTTTATATCCAAATTCATGCAACATGGGAGCCTGATGCTTGCCTCATGTGAATATATCTATGGGCAGAAAGGGTTGTCCAGAAACTGAGTTCCAAAACATTTACTAAAATTTATTCTAAGGTTTTATTCTATTTCTATTCTTACTGTACTTTTGAATTTTTCCTGCATTCTTTTTTTTTTACCCATATACTAGATTATGTTTAATTTTTTTTCCCATTAGCTTTTATTCTAGTGTGAGTCTCTTTGCATTACTAAAATGTTCTTGTGTGAAAAATATTTGAAGTAAAGTTGTTTTGCATGGAAGTTAAGTCATAATGTTCATTAATCTTGTATTTTCATTGTTAGCGTTTTATAAAGTGGCCCCATATCCACAAGCTTTGACAGTAAGATCATTATTTTGGATTTTTGCTCACCATAACACCTTGTGGTTTAACAAAACTAAGCTGGCAATAATTCAGAATGTTTTCCACCAACCGTGTTTATATTGATGGAGTATGTACGTTTGAATTATTTCAATCCAGATCTTGCCTTATAAATTGCTCCCAGTGATTATTTACTTGAATTGATTTGAGTTGCTTTTATTGTCATATAACCAGCGTCCCAGTTACACGAAATGACTTCCAGTACAACCCGTCCAGATTGGACAAACAACAGACAAAACATAGCATAACATACAGGACCAGGAAGACTTGAGGATGCGGCGGATGGCCGCGCTTCCTTGGTGTCAGAGAAGGAAAATGATTACATGAGGAGAGTTGGGGAGGTGAGCAAAAAAAGAGCATGTACACGAGTGCTGCTGAATCAGAACTCGGGTACAGGAAAAAAAAAAACTCACCATAACTATTAAGCACATACTCAGACTAATACAACCATAACGACAATAACAACAACACATCATGAGACATATGGTAGATGGGAGTTGTAGGAGGGGTCCAGAGCCAAGTGGGGGGAGAGGACGCAGCCACGAGTGGGCGCATCCTTCCATCTAGGGATGGGCAATATGGACTAAAAAATGTATCACGATAATTTCTCTTATTTAGCACGGTAACGATAAGTGACGATAAAAACTATCAGCAAAATATTTTGTGTTATAAATCTGTCACTAAATTCTGTCTTTAAAGCCCTACAAAATACTATAAGCCCCTAAACTATATCAATTAAGTTCAAGTAGTGACCTGTAGTGCAAAATGTAGTGACACCAAGCAAACAAGTCTGAAATATGAGAGACCAAATTCCCCATTTATTTAAATGATGCAAACAGCAAAACTAACTTGGCTTATTAAAAGAACCAAAGTAATGCAACTGCAAACACAACCTGATAAATTGTTATCTCACGATAAAAACGATAAATCCAAATTGTTATTGTGGGGAATTTCTTTGACGATATATCGCACACGATAAAATTTTCATTTACATTAATTTTTCTTTATTCTTTTTTTATAATTATTATTAATTTTTTTTTTTTTTAATATTATATTATTTAATTATAAAATAAAATTAATTAATTTATATTTATTATATATATATAAAAAATATATAAATAAAAAAAAATTATTATATATATTTTTCAGAATATTAATGTATAATATTTTTTTTTCTTTGTTTTTTACTTTCCCATTTTCCTTTCATTATTTATTTATACTTTTTATTTCTTATTTCAAATATTTTTTTTTTCTATTCTTTTCATTTCTTCTTCTTTCTTTGTGGTTTTTTTGTGGTATGGGTATGATTTTTTTTTTATTTTTTTTCTTCTTCTCCTCTCCTCCCTCCTTCCCCCCTCTCCCCCCCTCCCTCTCCTTCCTCCCTTTCTTCTTTTTTTTTTTCCCTCCCTCCCCCCTTTCCTTTCCTTTTTTCTTTTCCTTTTTTCCTTCCTCTTTCCTCTTTTTCCTTCTCTTCTTTTTCTCCCCCTCCCCCTATTTCTCTTCTTTTTTTTTTTTTTTTTCTTTTTTTCTCTCTTCCCCCTCTCTCCCCTCTTTCCTCTTCTCTTTTTCTTTCTTTTTGTTCTTCCCCTTCCTTTTTTTTTTTTTCTATCTCCCTCCTCTCTCCTTCTTCCTTCTTTCTCCTCCTCTTTTTTTTCCTTCCTCTCCCTCCTTCTTTTTTTTCTTTTTCTTTCCCCCCTTTCTTTTTATTTCGTCTTTTTTTGTTTTTTTTTTTCATTCATCTTCTTCTTTTCTTTTCCTTCTTTATTTATTTTTCCTCCCTTCTCTTTTTTTTTTTTTTTTTTTTTCTTTTTTCATTCATTCTTCTTTTCTTCATTTTATATTTTTTTACCAGTATAGGTTTTCTTTTCTTTTTTTCCTCTTTTTCTTCTTCTTCTTTCTTTGGTTTCTTTCCCCTCCTCCCCCCTTTTTTATTTTTCCATTCCTTCTCTCCCTTCTCCCCTTCCCCCCTCTCTCCCCCTCTATATCTCCCTCCCCCCTTTTTTTCCCGAATTCTTCTTTTTTTTTATTTTCCACTTTTTTTTTCCCCCTTCCTTCCTTTTTCTCCCTTTATCTCTTTTTATATATATTTTTTTATTCTCACCTTTTCCTCCATTCTTCCCCTTATCCACCACTCCTATATCCTCCCCCCCTTCCCCCTAAATTTTTTTTTTTTTCCTCTCTCTCTCTTTTCTTTCTTTTATTCTCCCTTTTTTTTTCTTTCTATTATATCTCCTCCCTTTTTCTTTCTTTTCTCTCCTTTTTTTTTTTTTTCTTTTTATTTTTTCACTTTTTAAGAAAACAAAACTTATTAATTTTTTCTCCCCTTTTTTTTAATTCCTTTACTTTTTTTTTCTTCTTGAATATTTTTTAATATACCCCTCTCTTTTTTTCCTCTTTCTTCTTCTTTCTTTCTTTTTTCTTTTTTCTTTTTTCTTTTTTTTTATTTTATTTCTTTCTTTCCCCTATTTTTTTTCCTACCCCCCCCCCCCCCCCCCCCCCCCCCTCGCCCCTTTTTTTTTTTTTTTTTTTTTTTTTTTTCCCCTTTCTCCCCCCTTTCTCCTCCTTACCTAATTTTCCCTTTTTTTCTCTTTTTAGAGTAAACTTCTTCTCCCCCATTTATTCACCTTCCCCAGAATATGCCATTTAGCTAAAAATCCCCCCTTTCCTGAGACTCTCTTCCCCTTAAAAAATATCCTTTAACTTTTTACATTTGCAAAAATTGCCAAACCCCTTTTTTTTTTTTTTTTTTCCCTTTTAAAAGGTATCGCCCATCCCTACTTCCATCCCCCTCCGATTTCTGGTGAAAGGAGATTCAAAGGGAAGAGACATGAGACGTGGCAAGGCATTGAGTTTAGGAAGCAGGGGGATGGGTGGGGGAGGGGTTGCAGAGTCTGCATTCCTTCCAAGGCGAGTTGATATGCATTTTGTGGGGGGGCAGGTGGCAAATAGGACTTGTTGTTAGAGATAGGCAGAGTTGTTTTGACTCTACCTTCAGTCCTTCACTGGGCTGTGGCGGTCCAATTCTCCGAATCATGGTTCTCCTCCTTCGATCTGAACCGAGAGCTTCTCCGAGGTGGTTTCCATCGCATCCTGCGTGCGTTTGATTTCGCACTGGGACTGAGTCTGAGTGTTCAGGGCTCGGAAAATCGCCTGATCAGACAGCTTCGCCATGGCTGTCCGCCTGTGTTGTTTCTGATAGACCAGGTACCAACCTACTCCAATCAGCAGGAACCCAGTTATCATAATCACCAAAAAGTAGATATCCTCCACGTCCTCTGCGGACAGGTTGGAGAGGCATAAAACCCTCCATTTCTTCCAGGAATCCATGGTATACCCTGCGGGACTGGTTCCGTCTGGACAAGATGCTGCCCCCACACCTTGTCTCATGGTGGAAAAAGTTTTATCCATGTTGTTGAAAGCCCAGCTGACCAAATCCATGGTGTAATTTAGGGTTTAGGAAGAAAAATGCAGAGAATCTCAGTAGATCCGACAGACAAAGTAGCAGAAGAGCAGAGGGAGGGAGAGAAGAGAGAAGCATCTGCACTCGCCAAGAGCCGGAAGAAAAAAAAAAAGCCTTTACTTGATAAAGATTAGTTACTGTTGATTGAATGTTGAATCAAACACAATGACCGACTAAAAAAGAAGGAGCCAGTCTTTTGAATGGTTCTTTAGGAGGAATGGCTCCTTGAGATCCGGCTCCCTTCAGGAGCAGAGTCGTGCCATGTGCTTCAGCATAATCGGGTGTACCAGAAAATCTGTACTAACAAATATTCCACTTCCGGAGGATTCCATGGTCTTTGGCTGACTGACTAAGACAAAACTTTATTGATCCCTTGGGAAGACTCCCTCAGGGGCCTTAAAAATAGGAATCAAAATTTGAAAATTTGAACAATTCCAGGAGAATCGGAGAATTAGTCCCAGTTCCCATCGATACCCAACCCTACCAATGATCATGGCCTTGTTGCATGCGAAGCTTCCCCTGGAGTATGACTGACTCTTGAGTTCTCTCCTGTCATGGAGAATGTACCAGGCTTTAGACTAGAGATGTCCCGATCCGATCACGTGATCGGGGATCGGGACCCGATCACGTGATTTCAGACTCGATTGGAATCGGCTGTTACTTCCCGATCAGGGATCGGTTAAATGTTTCCTTTACTGATACGGCAGCAGCGGGCTGCTCCTCTTTTTCCTCTGCCTGGTTTCCTCTCAGTTTCGGTTTTATGACCAGCGGTTGGTTTGATTCTGCCTCATGTGAACCGCCCCGTCCTGCACGCAGCTCAGTGCTGTTTACAGCATCACCGGGCGGTGCAGGAGTTTAAATGTAACGCACCAGCAGGCAGCAGCCTGTTCACTCAGACATAACTACAGGGAAGGCGGCTGCAGCTGAACTGATGAGCCGCTTTTAAAAAGTTTGATCCATTAATCAAAGCAAACAACAATAAGTCAACATAACATGTAACACGTGGTTCATATTTAGCGAAGCAACGCGACAATGTGCTGGTTTAACGTTAGTTGTGCAGCGCGTGCATCGCTGCGGGTTTGACGGGGCTGCTGGTTGACGTGACCCGCGGAGAAGTGACAGAAAAAAGAAAAGAAAGCTGCTTAAACTTTGTTTGCCATTAATGAACGGAGTAAAACCGAAGCACACATTACATTAGGCCTATCTGTTGTTTCAGAGTTTATTTGAAATCTAGTGTTGGTTTTATTTGCTGTCCAAAAATAATCATGTGTTTCCAAGCTTCAGAGAAATGGAGAAATAACCAGCTTCCTTTGTGATTTCCACAGACATGCATAAATGATTACTTACTCATTAATTTGACGTTAGTTTGGTATATAAATGTATGCTAAATATGTTTTCTTTTTTAGAATATGGCTGGAAGAATGTAATTGATCAGAGGAGGTGTCATAATAAAGTAAAATAAGAATAAATAAAACGAAAAAATACAACAAATACGGCACCTCCTGATTCCCCAATTGCACCTTCAAGCTGATAGGATTCAGAATCAGATTAGGCTGCAGTGTTTCCCCTACAGACCACTGCTGTAGGGGAAACACTGTCTTTTTCTCTTAAATTATCATTTTATTATAGAAGTATCGGATCGGGACTCGGTATCGGCCGATCCTCAAAATCAAATGACTCGTACTCGGAATCGGGGGCGAAAAACCCTGATCGGGACATCTCTACTTGAGAGCCAGCTGGTTTCAGTTCTCCACCTGCTGCAGTGGATGTTCTAGGAAAGGACAGGTCTATCTGGTCGCGCCACTGGACCTTCCACAAATAATTGTGGAAGTAACTGCAGAGGAAACGGCTTCAGGGTCTGGACTGTTATGTAACAGAAGCAAAAGTGTTTGTTTCTGTCCGTATTGTGCAGCAGATGTCGCAGCATCTGAGAAGCGCCAGCACGGTTTTATATCCAGCTGATTAGTTTTCAGCATTCATTCATGTGAACTGCAGGACGCAGCTGCTTCACCAAGAATCAACAAATGGAGAAGTGTAAGTTTCCCGGTTCAACATATGTGCGCCGGTCACACTGTTGCTCTGTAAGTCCCCGGGTGGATAAATGTTTCACACCAAGAACAGGATACTACGGAGCCCCCGGGTGTCAGGGCAAAAAAAAAAAAAAAAAAGCCCCCCGGGTGTCAGGGCAAAAAAAAAAAAAAAAAAAGCCGGTGGGAATCCGTGGACACGGATTGATAAATTGAGCGCTCGGTTTATTAATCTGTGCGCTCAGATTATGAATCTGTGCTCTCGGTTTATTAATCTGTGCGCTCAGGTTATGAATCTGTGCTCTCGGTTTATTAATCTGTGCGCTCAGGTTATGAATCTGTGCTCTCGGTTTATTAATCTGTGCGCTCAGGTTATGAATCTGTGCTCTCGGTTTATTAATCTGTGCGCTCAGGTTATGAATCTGTGCTCTCGGTTTATTAATCTGTGCGCTCAGGTTATGAATCTGTGCTCTCGGTTTATTAATCTGTGCGCTCAGATTATGAATCTGTGCTCTCGGTTTATTAATCTGTGCGCTCAAATTATGAATCTGTGCTCTCGGTTTATTAATCCGTGCGCTCGGATTGAAAAACTGTGCCCTCGGTTTATTAATCCGTACACTCAAATGGAAAACTGTGCGCTCGGATCAATAAACTGTGTGCCCCGCTTTGCCTTCCGTGCGCGCACAGATGCTCCGGAACCTGAGTTGAGAGTTTGATGCATGGCTCACACCACAGTGGCTCACACCTACAAGGTAAGTTTAGTCGATTATAGACTTAGTGTAATGCATTGTTTTAAAGAGCATGCTTCAGAGCTTGCAGTAGCCTATAACTGAATGAATATTTTACACCTCGATAAAACGTTTGAAATAGCAGGAAACGCGAAGCCAAAAGACATCCTCGTTCGCCAAATCGGCGTCTGAACTTTCCCGTTCCCTCTTAATAACCGAACAATATTCAACATACCATGCATAATCAGATACACAGGCTGAATATAGGCGTGCTTTCAGTTGCACTGAAACACAATACAATATTGAATAAAGACAATATTGAATACAAGCACATTCTGCAAGCCAGTTCTTCAGATTTGTGACGTTGACTGTTAACACATCGGTAGTACTGTAAGCCAACTGTATATGACATTTCTTTTGGTCGAGGAATTAAGTGTGAGGAAGATAGTGTGGGCTGCTGTGATGGCATGTTGGAACTTTAGCTTAGCTTTACCATGCCTCATTCAGATATTAACATTTTAATTTAACTCAATATTTCCAGTATTTATGCTTTTAGATGTTTAATAGTTTTAAGTTGCATTAGATTCTCAGCATGCTTAATGTTAGTCTAAATGTTTTGTTTTTCTTCATTGTAACTGACAATGTGTAGTGCAGGGATGAGCAACTCTGGTCCTTGAGGGCTGGCATCCTACAGGTATTAGGAATTTCCCTATGGTAACCTACCTTGTGACCTGTGCAGAACTTCATATCAGGCTCTGTATAATAACCCAATGATTGATGGCAAATGTGTTGCAGCCTGGAAACTCCTAATACCTGCAGGCTGCTGGTATCCTCAAGGACTGGAGGTGCCCATCCCTGGTGTACTGTAGAGGATGCATTCATGGGAATTAATCTAAAAGCTAACCATAATTCTTAAAATTTGATTCAGATTGAACTTTGAATTGAATTTGAATTAAACCTCCACCAATTTCAGAAATTTGCATTATTTGTTGTTTGACAAAAAAAAACTGTGTATCTGTCATAGAATGGATCCAAATTTCCAGAAATTCTTACAAGAACAGCGAGGACTGGATGAGACCGTGATTGCCAACCTAATTGATGAGAAGGTATGTGACACCCTCAAAGCAACTGTAGCATATTGAAAAGGATAGATATAACACCCTAAAGAAGTAAAGGGACTTGGCACTCAAAATGATAAAACATGAAATATATTTTGGCCTTTTGGATATATCAATCCTTGTTATCAATGTTCCCTATACTGTTAAACACACAACAAAAAAACAGAAGAAGGCTCTATCTACCTACCCACCTACCACCCCCTCCCTCCAGCAAAATGCACCCTGCTTATAGTTGACTTTATTCTGATTTCCTTGACAAAGCACTCTCCTCATTGTTTTGTTTTAGTTTTTTAAGTAAATATTTCAAAGAGCTCTTTTAAATAGCATTTTATTAGTTCATTTTAGGTGTTAGTCTTTAGTAACATATCTTAGGCAATGCTATGAGACTAAATAAACAAATAAAAGCCAAAAAGTTAACTTCTCTTTTTACCACACAATTCCATCCTTTTGAAGGAGAAAACTTGTGCAGAGTATAAATCCATATTACTTGATAGTGAGGAGAAATATTCTCATGCCCACTGAATTACAGTGATGTACAAATTCTCTGAGGCAGCTAGTTTCTCTGTTTTTATGGACTGCACTGTACATTTTGCCCTGCACTGGACTTAAAATTCTGTCACCTTACCTGTATGCAGATGTAAATGTTGCAACAAGCACACTTGTCAAGAAGATATTGAGTCAGTTTACTTGGTGTTTACTGAGATAATTTTACTTTATTTGTTTTGTCAGTTGATATTTTTAAACAGTTATGCATTGCAAGACTTTTTCTGATACATGTTGTGATTTTACTTTATTGTTGGTCAGGGTTTGGTGGAAAAAAATGTAACCATAATTATCTTTTTTTGTTTTCCAGATTGACTGCAATGCTGTCAATGAGATGACAGATGAACAGTTAATGAAATATGTGCCCAAAATTGGTGATCGAATAGCAATACGGCAGTACTGTAGAAGAGAAGTGGCTGTTTTGGAGGGGACCACATCTGTTTCAAAAGCAACAACTAATCTAATGTCAAAGCTCAACCATAGGTTGAACACAAAGAAAAGTCACAGAGATCAGCGTACAGAAAAACTATCTGGTAACTCAAATGCTCAAAAAACTGAGCGGGCTTTTCAGATGGGCCTTTTTGAAGAAGTCAGTGGCCGTTATATTCAGGTTAAAGAGAGAAGAGGAGGGGGTACCAGACATTTGAAGGCACCAAAGACTACTACAATGGCACAATTGTTGGAGACTGGCAAAGATCTTTTTTTTTCCAAATGGAAAAAGTAGGCTTGGAAATGTCAGTGAATTTAATTTCACTATGCGGGATTTTACAGAGGAAGAGCTGGATCCAGAGACCACATTAGGCCAGCAGTACGAGAAGCGAAAAGTTCGGATGTTACGATTGTATTTGTCATGTAAAAAGAATCAAAGAGACGCAAGTGAAACAACGAATGCCCTTGACAGTGAGTCACCACATGCATCTGAAACTGCAAGTACAGTAAAAACTCAAAGAACCAATGTGATGACAGCAACTCCTCAACACACTGCTTTCCAAGATGACATAATTGAAGGTACCAGTGCAGCAGCCTCTGCCAGTGTATCTTTGGATTCATTTTACTTGTCAGTAGAGCAGGACATGGGTGAAGAGGAAGATGTTTTCATTGTAACACAGGCATCAGTCTCAGATGACGAAGAGATAGTAGTTGGACGTGCTTGTTTTTGTGATGGCTTTCATGACCTTGATGACACTCTTCCAATGGACCCAGTTCAGGCGGAAAGTTCATTAACAGTTCAGGAACCCTGCCAACCACTAAAGACCACCAGGCTAAGGCTTCACAGGGGAAATGTTTTCCAAGAACTAAATGCTGCCTTTAGTAATGGTCTTGTATCTATTAATGATTGCCTCCTGGAGATCGAGATGGTCCAGCCCAATGGTACAACAGAAAAAGGCGAAGACAATGGTGGAGTTCTTCGTGATGCACTCAGTGAGTACTGGGAAACCTTTGTCATGAAGTGCACTGTTGGAAACATGGTTAAAGTACCGTTCACGAGACATGACATGAAGGATGAGTGGGAAAACATTGCTAAAGTCATGGTCCTTGGCTACAACATGGTGAAGTATTTTCCTGTTGTACTACCCAAGCCCTTTCTCTCCTACTGTCTGGGACTTGAAATTACAGATAATGACTTGTTTTCTACATTTTTGGAAACTGTACCCTCAGAAGAAAAGGAAGTAGCTGAGCAAGCCATGAAGGACTTCAAATTTGTCTCTGCAACAGAGGAATGGATGGATTTCCTTGAGGCCCATGATGTTAAAATTCTTGTAACAGAGACAAATGTTAGGAAGACTTTACTTGAAGTGGCACACAAAGAACTCATACAGGATCCTGCATATATAGCAGAGTGTTGGAGCCATGTTCTCAAAGAAATTAAACTGCCCCAAGGAGGACTGGATGAAGTGCTTTCCAGCCTTATTCCTACCCCCAGGAAAGTTATTGCTATGTTAGAACATGAAACCCTCAACAAGAGAGAAAGTCAGACTTTTGATTTTCTCAAGAAGTTCATTAGGAACTGCAATGAACTGCGACTGAAGAAATTTCTCAGATTTTGCACTGGTAATTATTTTCTTTACTTTTGTATAATGTGATTTTTCGTGCTTGTGATACTATGATATAATCTAATGTTTCAAATTACAAAATTTATATCATCAAAATACATTGTTCTCTCCAACATTCACTGAATTTTGTTGGTCAGTCAAATTCATAGTTAATCCAGAACAAAATATCAATTTTGAGTTAAAAATCCAATTAGTGAATCCCTAACTAAATATGACAGTACCTTAGATTTTGCTTACATATCCATCAAAAGAGTAAAATTTCTCTCAATGCTTGCATTTCTGACTGATGTGACATCGTGAAACAAAGCCTAGAGTGAATTCGTGAATTTATCTCTTAAGGTTTCATTCCAAATGGAGAAAAAACTGTATATTTTGTATCTGAAGCTTTTGTTGTGGTTTAGATCAACTGTTTTTGCTTTGACACTCATTTGCCAGTGTGAATGCCACCACTTATAATGTAACCATTAATCGTACTATAGAATTTTAAAATTGAGCTTTTTTTATGAGTGGCCTAAGCACAAGAAACTAGTATTTTCTTATATTAGGAAAACAAAAAATGGTTGCTGTACTTAGTAATAACTCCTCAATGAACACTGACCCTAAAAACTGCTTTGACAGCTTTTTTTCTGCTTTTCAACAGGTGCAGATCTCTTAGTTGCCCAGAAGATCCAGCTACGGTTCACTGAGCCGGAGAGCACATTTACAAGAAGACCAACATCCCATACATGCGGCTGCGTGTTGGAAGT
Organism: Atherinomorus stipes; assembly: GCA_023101725.1. Classification (NCBI taxonomy): domain Eukaryota; kingdom Metazoa; phylum Chordata; class Actinopteri; order Atheriniformes; family Atherinidae; genus Atherinomorus; species Atherinomorus stipes. Next base: position 5,034 of record JALJCO010002911.1, on the reverse strand, counting down.
CCCAAACAACTATGCGTCCTATCTTGAATTGGCAGAAGAGTTTACTAGTGTCCTTGATGCAAATATGTGGGTGATGGACATTGTCTAGTAAGTAAATAATTCAAGTCATGATTCACTTCACACTTAATAAATTAAATGTGTGCATGATGTTTATGTAAACTTATTAATAATCCATTTGTCTGTTCAACATTTTTAGAGGCCAGCTAAGACAAAGAACAAAATTAGTCAAATAAACACTTTCAAAATTTCTGGAACATGTAACATGAAAAAGGGGTAAAATTCAACCCATCTTCTTTTTGAAAACTGTCTTTATTCTGCCTTTTCATTTCCGGAAATGCTGTGGACATTTGTGTTTTTATGTGACTGTTTTCAGCAAATGTTTGTAACACTTCAGGACTCCAGTGCACGTGTGAAAGTGTCATATTTAATTATAGGTTGTTTTTACATAAAAGCACTTGATTATCTGCTAAAAGGATGCCAAAATCCTTGTTCAAGCATAAAGCTTTGAAACAGCGGCCCCTGTTGTCCGAAATGTATGGTTATATTATTGTTTTAATTTTAGGGTATGTCTTTCATGTTGAAACAAATTGTTGTGTTTTCTTTTTACAGGTAAATCCTGGCCAGTTCCAACAAATTGGATCTCCAACACCCCCCCACCCACCCACCCCCCTTGGATCATCATTCTCCTCTGAAGCAGTTTCGGAGTGCAAATAGTTGGCATCAACTAATACTGACATAACTTACAACAGTACTGTAACCACCCACACTGGACTGATAATTTTTTGTTGAACCTTTATCTGTCCTTTGGAAAAGCAAGTTAGAAATTCATCTTAACAAAGCCAGTTTGCAGTTTTGAAAATGCAAATGTTTAGATATGCTCGACTGACTTTCCTGATCTTAAAATCTGAGTTTTCTACTGTTTTTAAGAGACCCAAGTTTTATCTGCACTGCCTTTGTGGTTTTTTTTTTCCATTCAGTGACAAAAAGTCAGTAAAGCTGAGTTGATCATAAATGAATGTTTTCATTCATTAGGGTGCTACTTTAATTGTCTTAAATACAACACTTATTTACAAAACCACACTATATTTTTTTGCTATTTTACAAATCTGTGATGTGCTTGTTGATGCTAGTCCTACAAACTAGGCTGTTCATTTGTTGTTGCAACCACATAGTAGGTCAGTTGTAAAACCCTTTTGAAACCTTTTGTATTGATGTGCGTAGCACTCAACCAGTAGCACAAATCCCAGTTTTCAAATTGTATGGGGAAGTCATGTTTACAGTGAGTTATTGTGACTAAACATTTTCTGTCTTGTTGGCGTCAAAGCCTGTGACTTCTGACAAAACCAAAAACTAAATATTTGTTTGAACTCAACCAAAAGATACTAATTTTTTTTTCTTCAAAATGTTATGCAACTTGGAACCATATACAGAAAAGTTTGTTGGCATTTACTGGTTTCATAAATGAATAAATTTCTGTGCATGATCCAATTTTTGTTTTTGTCTTGTGAAAATAATATCCAGACTGAAATATGTATCAAGGATTTATCCGGCATTTGTTACAAAAGCTGTTTCGCATTAGATTAAATTTGATATCAATACTATAAAGGAACTCTTGGTGGAAGTAAAAAAAAAAAAAGGCACTGTACTATGGTGGGTCAAAATGTGAATAGTAGGCGTACTTTCATGGGTTATAATTTTGCAATTTTAGTATTTATTTAATTAATACATTTTCATAATGAGGCAGATGACCCATTTATTTCAGCAACACAGAGAACAACATTATGTGCTTTGAGCTGGCCAACTACAAATGACCTTATTTTTAATTGTTATACCAAAAATTTACCATCCTTTTAAGATATATTTGTAACTAGCTCAACTATAAACATTACTACAATATTTCTTCAAGAAATGTTACTGAGCAAAATTCCATGTAGTCACATACAGTAAATGCGCTTGGACATGAATAGGAAGACGTGCCTGTAACCAAGGTTTCTAACAGCTCCTGCAATTCAAACTTAGACACACCACCTCTGTGGTCATAATACAATGTTACAAATAAAATACTACACATGACTTACAGTAAAATGTAATATATAAGCAGGACAAGGTTTTACTTTATCAACCCCCCCTGAAACTGATGTGACAACAGTGGACATTCACAAAAAGGTACTTGGATACTGCTTGAACACATAAATGTTTGTGATGAACCTTTCATGTACTTGACAGATGTGACTGAATGTCCATCTAAAGGGAGAAAGTCCAAAGCCAGGGCAGTGAGGTAACAAATGTTTAACAGCTCATTTTTTTTTTGTATTTCAAGAGGTGAAAATGACTTGGTTTGTTTCCATCTGAAAGGAAAGTTATTTGCTCTTATCTGTCAAGGTTTAAAACCGCGATAAGCTCTCCCCTTAAAAAAAAGGTAGAGGTCAATGGCCATATGCACATCAGCAGGAACTTGGAGATTGTTTTGTGCCATGATGTGGGTGCAGAGGGTGAACACATCACCATCACAAGCAATGTCACTGCGGTGGATGCAGTAATCTTCACACCTGGTAAGGTTTTCCTCTGTCACTTGGCATAAATAGTCCTCAGTCTCATAAAGTTCAGGAATCAAGTACATCGCATTAGGACGGCCATGAGGAACATGTTCATTACTTGACTGACGAATCACATGGCTGTTCCATGTGTCTTTGGTGGAATCCAATTCATCCTGTGTGACAATAAAAAAATATATATAAAAATATTGGAATTCATTCACAAACAAGTCATAGAATTGCAATAACATGACCTATTTGCTGTCATCACCTGTGTAACTTTAAATCTGTATAAAGGCATATTTTCCCCATCAGTTAATCACAAAGCAATCAAAATTAACTTTAGATTTAGCCCCATTATCTGGAGATTATGTGTAGGATCTATCAAAGGTTTGTGTGTATAAAAACATGTGCATAGCACAGAAAAAAAAAAGTACAACTAATTTACTAACTGTGCTAAAAGGGTTGTGTCTTTTAGTGGGGAAAAATAGTGTGTCTGCATCCAGTTAGGACATCTGCTGCAATGAATGCAATGTGGAGTGCTTACATGCATGTGCCTGTGCTGGGAGATAAAATGTAAATATATTAATTTTGCACAAGCAAAGTGTGAGCAGACTCCCAAAGTTATGGTTTCCTCGCTGTAGCATCAACTTTTTTGATTGGCTCAGTGCGCTCAAACAAACAAACAAAACAATGAGGGGAGTGCTTTGTCAAGGAAATCAGAATAAAGTCAAACATAAGCAGGGTGCATTTTGCTGGAGGGAGGGGGTGGTAGGTGGGTAGGTAGATAGAGCCTTCTTCTGTTTTTTTGTGGTGTGTTTAACAGTATAGGGAACATTGATAACAAGGATTGATATATCCAAATGGCCAAAATATATTTCATGTTTTATCATTTTGAGTGCCAAGTCCCTTTACTTCTTTAGGGTGTTATATCTATCCTTTTCAATATGCTACAGTTGCTTTGAGGGTGTCACATACCTTCTCATCAATTAGGTTGGCAATCACGGTCTCATCCAGTCCTCGCTGTTCTTGTAAGAATTTCTGGAAATTTGGATCCATTCTATGACAGATACACAGTTTTTTTTTTGTCAAACAACAAATAATGCAAATTTCTGAAATTGGTGGAGGTTTAATTCAAATTCAATTCAAAGTTCAATCTGAATCAAATTTTAAGAATTATGGTTAGCTTTTAGATTAATTCCCATGAATGCATCCTCTACAGTACACCAGGGATGGGCACCTCCAGTCCTTGAGGATACCAGCATCCTGCAGGTATTAGGAGTTTCCAGGCTGCAACACATTTGCCATCAATCATTGGGTTATTATACAGAGCCTGATATGAAGTTCTGCACAGGTCACAAGGTAGGTTACCATAGGGAAATTCCTAATACCTGTAGGATGCCAGCCCTCAAGGACCAGAGTTGCTCATCCCTGCACTACACATTGTCAGTTACAATGAAGAAAAACAAAACATTTAGACTAACATTAAGCATGCTGAGAATCTAATGCAACTTAAAACTATTAAACATCTAAAAGCATAAATACTGGAAATATTGAGTTAAATTAAAATGTTAATATCTGAATGAGGCATGGTAAAGCTAAGCTAAAGTTCCAACATGCCATCACAGCAGCCCACACTATCTTCCTCACACTTAATTCCTCGACCAAAAGAAATGTCATATACAGTTGGCTTACAGTACTACCGATGTGTTAACAGTCAATGTCACAAATCTGAAGAACTGGCTTGCAGAATGTGCTTGTATTCAATATTGTCTTTATTCAATATTGTATTGTGTTTCAGTGCAACTGAAAGCACGCCTATATTCAGCCTGTGTATCTGATTATGCATGGTATGTTGAATATTGTTCGGTTATTAAGAGGGAACGGGAAAGTTCAGACGCCGATTTGGCGAACGAGGATGTCTTTTAGCTTCGCGTTTCCTGCTATTTCAAACGTTTTATCGAGGTGTAAAATATTCATTCAGTTATAGGCTACTGCAAGCTCTGAAGCATGCTCTTTAAAACAATGCATTACACTAAGTCTATAATCGACTAAACTTACCTTGTAGGTGTGAGCCACTGTGGTGTGAGCCATGCATCAAACTCTCAACTCAGGTTCCGGAGCATCTGTGCGCGCACGGAAGGCAAAGCGGGGCACACAGTTTATTGATCCGAGCGCACAGTTTTCCATTTGAGTGTACGGATTAATAAACCGAGGGCACAGTTTTTCAATCCGAGCGCACGGAAATAAACCGAGAGCACAGATTCATAATCTAGCACAGATTAATAAACCGAGAGCACAGATTCATAATCTGAGCGCACAGATTAATAAACCGAGAGCACAGATTCATAATCTGAGCGCACAGATTAATAAACCGAGAGCACAGATTCATAATCTGAGCGCACGGATTAATAAACCGAGCGCTCAATTTATCAATCCGTGTCCACGGATTCCCACCGGCTTTTTTTTTTTTTTTTTTGCCCTGACACCCGGGGGCTCC